>APFE031297883.1:85337-102133 GCA_000404065.3 Pinus taeda
GTTAGTGTATGCAGGTTTCAAAGTGAAGGAGGAGCTCATCTGGATCAACGAGGCTGGACTGCTACAACAAGCGTTGGACTTGAGGTAGGATCGAAAAACACTTGGTTTCTCATATAATAATGTATGTTTAGGGAAGGATTTCTCTTAATTGTCTTGTTTGTCACTAGAGAGTCTTAGACTCCTAGGGAGGTTAGTTTTGTCAGCAAAAATAACTCTTTCCGCATGACAGCGCTCACCACTATGTGTCAACACTATAACATTTTAGACCCCCCTTAGGTGAAACTATTAACCACCTCCCCCCGCCCCCCTGAAGAGCAATTTCTCCGCCTCCCGATACCACTCTTCTATCTGTTTCTCTCCCACCACTGACCTTCTGCCTCGTCATTTGCCCGTTGACTCCACCAATTACATATGCTCCCTCCACAATTAATTCATTAAACAATAAATTCGCTTCACTATTAATATAATGGATCCATGCCACCATCAATGGGAAAACCAGAGAGTTATATAATCCCTCCTTTTGATCATTAACTGTTACTGGGTTTTTTCATTGCCAATGATATTACTCTATTACAGGTGCACCACTACGAACTACAACTTCACCAAGCCAAGAACATTGCCTGCTCACTCAATTCCACGCTATTACCTCTATTCTTGTCTACAAATCCTAAGTCCTCTTTGTGTATTGAGGCTTGTAGTCCAGTGTTCACTACTGTCCTTAGCCTTATCCGAAGATTCCTCCAAAGGACAAGGGACCAGAAGAACTTGTCAATCCTCTGATATATCCTCCCATTGATTTTCACCACATCTCTTTGGTTGATAGAGACCATAAAATCCATGAAATTCTCTATGACTTTGAACTTTTTGAGATGTATTGCTGGCTTGAGGACAAATATATAGATAAATCCGATGACATTCAACTGTGGGGATCCAATTTACCCCACTATATTTTTCCTTGTACCCACAACAACCCAAATTTTGTTAGGAAATGTCATGCATGTTATTTTCCAAGCCAAAGGGCCATCATCGCCCCCACTAGAGAAAATTTGTTTAATATCACTCCTCAAGCAATAGACCAGATGATGCAAACCCCTACAGTAGAGAATGCCACTCCCTTTTCCTATGAAGCGCTTGTTGAATTGTACCAGAAATTGGACTTTGCTAAGAGGGCCAAAATACTTGAGCTTTTCTTAACAGAATATGCCCCATTTCCAAAGAAAAATCGTCCCTATCCCTCCTCTATTTTCCCTAATAAACCCAAGAAAATCGTCATAGTTATCTCCTACCTCCTTGGCTATTACTCAGATTAGTGGGTAGATGAGGCCATCATAGGATTTTTGTCCATTTGCTTTGCTGATTTCAAGCCCTCCATCATGTTTAACTTTAGCCAATTTCTTTTAGATTCTATTCATGAGAAGTTTATCAAATTCTAGACTAAGGAGGTGTTCAAGTATGATTCTGTGTTAGTTTATATGTTCTTATATTTTCAGGGAGACATCATCAAGCTTGATTTACAAAAGTTGGATGAAGAAGGAAATTAGCAGTGATTCATCTTTTGGAATACTCTGGTGATGAAGGAACAAAAGGAATACACATACAAATAGTTCATAGAGATGTTTGTACATCCAGAAATCAGTCTCTTTGGAAGCATAACATAATCGAAGATTAGTGAAGAAATTAGAAAGGTTTTGCAACTAGCTGACCAAGTTCTGATAGGGGATTGGTAACTCTATCAAAATTATAGAGAATTGAGAATATTTGGTTGTGATATTTCCCCTTACAAGCTACCTAAATTCCTCCCAATGAGGATTTTTTCTCAAGTACATAAGACATATGCTTAATATGGATGAGATCCACTTTGTAGCTTCCAAGAAGAAGTCCTAATTCAAAATTAAAACACAGATAGGGCCTTTCATTTGCAACAACAGGGCAGCAGGGGAAGAAGTAGATAAGCTACTAAAAGAAATGTAGTTCAGCCTTAGTTTCACCTGGTTGTATGATCCATTAGGGGTCATTTCCAGATTAAGAGTGGAAAACAAATCCACTGCCTATTTTCACATAGCCAAACTAGAGATAGAGAACTATAAAAGCTAGCTAGAATGGGTTGAGGACACCCTACAAGAGGCAGAAGAGAAGGTAGTATCATCCTTTATAGTACAGAATCCTACCATACAGAAGAGAACAACTAAGAGAAGAAGAGTCCCATTCAGGGAGTGAAATTTTCAATGAAGGATTCAAAAGTATGTATAGGAAGAAGGCCAAGCTTAGTTCCAAACTAAGCATCAACAAGGATTTAGAGCAAGATAACATTACCACCACTAATGAGACACTTGTTTCCTCATTATTGGGTGATCAAACCCCACTTTATCCCACTACCTTCATGACTTCACAAGAGCATCAACAAATTATGCTGACCAACACATCTACTACAGGGGAGGCAACGAAAAGTGTAATCGATATTTTTAAGGAGATAAAAGTGAAGAATGAAGCCTTGAAGATTAACACCTACAATCAGTTTTGGAAGCAAACTTCTAGTTCTCAAAGTAGACTGTTGTCAGCCTTTGATTCAAAGAATAGTAAAATTCAAATGGAATTCCTCCAGGTATAGGTTCCCTATCCCAAGGCAACATCAGATTACAAGAAGACATCATTTATATTTGATGTAAAATACATGCATCCCATTGACCAAATGGAGATGCACAAGCAGACTAGGAAATGATTTTTTCCACTGTCACTAACAATGCTATGAGTTTGACTAAATTTCTGCTTACATTATCCAACGTTCAATCACAATTGAAGATGGAGAAGGTCTTTACACTTTCTAAATACACCAGGACCAAAATTCTGGAGGACTTGGTGATCAAAGTGGGTTATAACCCCACAAACAGCAATGTTGCAGAAGAGCTTGTAAGGAAAAAGAATTTAGATATACCAGAATTAAGGAAGCAGTTGAATTTACAAGCCATTGAAGATCCTCTGGCCAAAGATATTAAAGAAACAAAGACACAAAAGGCAGGCATGCTGAAGCTCATCATGGAGTGGAGTGCACAGTTGAAGCAAATGGAGACAGAGATGGAAAAGATGATTAAAGAAAAGGAGAAAGCTATCAAAATGACTATTGTCCCTTTCAAAACACTCCCTATCACAACCATTCCTATAGCCACATCTTCTACAACAAGCATGGGGGCTGTTGTAGATCAGTTGGAAAATGCAGTGCAGAACATGTCTCTCTAGATTGAAGAGATCAAAATATTGCAGGCTCAAGTCAGTACTCTACAAGATCATTAAAAAAAGACTGAGGCTATTCATGCAATGGAGCTACAGAGAGCTCAAAATTGGATAGTGGTATGGAAGAAGTCAGCAACCGAGTCCTCTATTGGCTACACACTCGCCCAAGTTAAAGAAATTAATGGAACAATATGATTGAAGAAATAGATGAAATCTAGCAATGTATCCATATTATATTCGAGCAAAAAGAATTGATGGATAAATTCGAGCAAACCATTTCCACTATTAATGCTGAATTGGGAGAAATTCCTGCTACAACGAACAACATCATAAAGTTCCTCCATTCCAAAAATAGATATGAGATGGGTGATCTAGGAGAAAATGATAGAACGTAAACCATCGTGGAAGTAAAGAAAGTTCTAAAAAAAAAGAACTTGGTTGTACAGTTAACAGAGAAATGTCACACTCTGGAGGTACCAGTTAGCATGTTTTTCAATAGAATAGTTGCATTGAAGAAGAAAGGTATGCCTTCTTTATTTGTGATCAATGACAAATTGATGACCAGGGAATATTACAAGAAAAAGTTTCAACACATTGCAAAGGATAGAACTAAGTCTTCCCACATCAGAGGTACTATGACAGGGAGAGCTTTTTATGAAGCTATCGACAACATGAGTTTTATCCAACATGAGATAAAACACATTTTTGCAGTAAAACCCACTTTTTCTCTGTATACTGAGGTAGATGAGATCTACCGCAAGGTAAAAAAGATTTCTATTCCATATGAAAAGTGGTGAGATAAGTTGTGTGAATTCAAGGATTAAAAAGACAGGTTAGCTTCACCAGCACAGCGCCCGAATAATGTCACTCAACAACTGTCCTTCTCCAAAGCAGTGCCAGATGTCTAGATCACTTCACCAAATTCATTCCTTTTGATCAAATTATTTCATTTCTATTAGTTCAAAGTCAATAATAGAATGTCGTGTCGCTAAGGCATTAATTGTAATCTTTTTGTAAATTTTTTTAAATACTTCATTTTGTCGAAGTATTGAGGGTTGGTCCTTGAACATTGTAGCTCTTTCTATCAAGCACTATACCTTTTCCATGTTGTTGAAGCACCATTAATGAAAATAATTTTGACAGGATACTTGTGTTACGAAATACTGGTGATGTTTTCCCTATTGTAATTGTGTTTTCTTATTTTATTCATCTAAAATCTAATTGTAAACATGGGATGTGAAAAATAGGATATGTTTTTTAACACCTTATTTGGACTACATTTTCAATTTGTATGTTTTCTTTTGAATGTCTGATTGAGAAATTCTTAAATGCTTCTCAATCCCTATTGAATCACACCATTTCTCCATTCCATAATGTAATTTAAAGATCTAGTAAATCTAGCTAGCTTTCCCTATGATTACTCCTTGAAAGTTTTGGTGGAACATCCAGTTGTATTTCACTCCATAGCCCAATGGAAAGAAAGTAATTTGATCAGATCAACCAACCAACCAATCAACCAATTGAAACAAACAACCAAGCATAATCATAACTAACCTAAAATCAACCTAAAAGCCAAGTTAAATCATAAAGAGAGAGCCATCTATGAAGCTGCTAGGGTTAGATCCCAAATTCAAAAGTGGTTTGATGTTGTCCAATGTATTTACTTATACAACCTCAAAAATACAAAACGATAACATAGTAGCGACCATACTGGGGAAGAATACATTTTAATCCAAAACACTATTATTCCCTAGTTTAAAAATTAGTATTTCAATAAGTAATTTCTGTATCAATATGAAATACATGATTTGAGGTTGATTTTTTAGATATCTGTTGGATTATAGATCCTAATTTTGTTTTTTTTTTAATGATTTTTCATAACCCTAGTTCCTAGAAGAATTTATACTAGATCTCATCCTGAGCCCAACCCTGCTAAAATTGTAGATGATCCTGAGAAACTGGTGAGAAAAAGAAGCCTTACCGAGAGTCAAGGTAGTAATAGTCCCTTGTCTAGATTCAATTCTCCTATAGAAAATACCCCTTTTTCAAGATCAAATTTTTTTCCAGAGAAGTTTGAAACTTTGCAAGACATAGAATTTGATTTTCCTTTTCAGCAAAGTTTGTTTAAATACAAGTCTGAGGCTTTCATAGCTCAAACTATCATAGATAAAGCCATACTACAACCATATATCTCCCAAGCCCAAGACCTTGAACCAGAACCTGATCTTGAACCTTTACAACAATTTACCAAATTACAAGATCTTGTTTCAGTGTTGGACCAAGCCATAGAAGAAGCTTTCATTCAACAATCTGTTGAATTTTATTCTTTGATTGTTGCAATAGCCTATTTATCTAGCTAGTCCTCTCAGTCTATACATTTACACCCTCTGAGTCCTACTCATTCTGTAGTTTCAACTTCCCTACCTTTGGTTTCTCAAACTATTGTACCTACAATCCCTGTAGTCATCCAGCCTACACCTCCAGTAGGTCCATCCTCAACTCAATCTATTAGGGAAGTCATGGCAAGAAGGCATGCACCCTTGGTGTTACCAGGCTAGCTAAATGTTATGCCTATAGATTATCCATAAAAAATTGTGACCTTTAACAATATTGGTGCTTATACTGCCCAATAGCATGTAGATAGGAGGAATCATGTGTTTGACCTCCAAGAAGTGGATTAGGTCGACATTAAAATGAGATTATTTTCCCAGAGCTTAGGAGGCGATGTGAAGAAGTGGTTTAGGGGTTTACCTGCAAGAAGCATAGCCAATCTTGTTGTTTTCCATCAAGATTTTTTTATCTAGATGGGAGATAAAGAAGAACCCAAAACAACTCCTAAACGAATATAAAAGTTTAAAAGGAAAAAATAATGAAACTGTGGAAGAGTATTGTCAAAGATTCAATATTGTTTACAATGCCACCCCATAAGAAATAAAGCCCTCCTTGGCCTAGAATTGATTGATTTTCCAGATGGTTTCGATGTAGATATGAAGTATCAACTTAAGGAAAGAGACCAAATAACTTTGGAAGAAATGAAAGCAAATGCAATTAAAGTTGAAGCTAATATCCTAGCCATAAAAACGCCAAATTGAAGTCTCAACACAGAGTAACCATAAAAGAAAAACACACTACTTCTGTTTTTGACCATAAGATTGATAACCTAGTCAGGGTAGTAAATCAAATGATGCAAAGAGTGAACCTTAATGAACAAAATCAAACAAGTCAAAACCAAAATGGTCAACAAACCAGAAACCATAATTTGAGAAGAAATACTCCCCAAATCAAACAAAGAGAGTAAAAGGGACCAGATCAGCAGATTCGGCCTCCTTCTTATGAAAATTACATAGATGATGAGGGGAATATTGTGGAAGATTTGGATCATAACCAAATTAATTTGTTAGGGAGAAATGAAGATGAAACATTGTTCCTCACTCAAGAGGAACAAGAACTTTTTCTTATAGCCCAGATTGAAATGGATTATCAAGAGTCAAAGGAGCAAAAACAAGGATTTGAAAATGCTATAATGGAAGTACATAGGTAGTACAATATTCAAAGTAAGAAAAAGCAAGATACTGCAACTAAAAACAATGGTAAAAATCCTATTAAGAAGGTCTTTGATTCTGATCCCAAGAAAACAACAAAAAATCCCCCTAAAAAAACCACAGAAACTCTTGAAAAGAAGCCTGCAAAACCTGTTATAAAAATGACCATTGATACCACTTCTAAAAACACTCAAATTGATCTACCTTCTGTCAGCCAACAAACTAAATTGGCCACAAAACTAGTTGCTGATGAGTCTGATTTTTCAAATCAGCTTAAAAATCAAACATTTTTCAGTGGAGAAAATGAAATTTCAAAGCTGAAAATTTCTATCCCCTTAACTGAATTAGTCAACAAAAATGTATACAGGACTCAGGTCCTGAAGGCATTAAACATTGGGGAGAAAAATGATGATGTAAATTTGGGTGATGATCAATCTGAGACCCTATTTGGGCCCGACGTAGATGACAAACCACAAGAAGGAGTCCCCCCATTTTATGTCAATTTGAATATTCATGATAAAATACTTCATAATGCTATGCTAGATTCAGGTGCACCTCATAATCTAATTCCCAAAGCAATCATGGAGAAACTAATACTAGATATCACTAGAGAATACAAAGATTTGTATTCCTTTGACTCTAGCAAAGTCAGGTGCCTAGGTCTTATCAAAGACCTGTGTGCCACTTTAGCCCAAATCCCTTCTAAAAGTCTAGTGATTGATATAGTGGTTGCAGACATTCCCCCAAAGTATGGCATGCTATTGTCATGCTCATGGGGAGAAAAATTACAAGGAACCCTGCAAATGGACATGACGTATTCCAATATACCTAATCCGAAATTGAAAAAGGTATTACAGACTATGTGTGAAGTTGCCTATGTTACTTAGTGGAATGGATCGATAAGATTGAAAATGACATAAACACTTAAACAATTATAAAACACAATCAAACACATCAACACAACCAAAATTGATAAATGACTTCAATAGACTTCTTGGCTACGTTTCCTGGTCCTTTAGCTTCCAGTGCTGACCTCTTTATTATGTCTTGAAATAAATTATTACAGGTGTGAAATCAAGAAGAGAGTCCCAACCATGAAAATGGATTTCACCGTTGTGTTCAGCTCGAATCCTTGAGTCGAAACGAGTATACACTCGACTGTACTTGGTCACTCTGACCTCTACACCCCCTAGAATGGTTCACAATACACTCTTTTTTCAACTTTTCTATGTTATGGTGTATATATAACACGTATAGTTACTAATTGAAATAAACGTGGAACAATACGTTTATAATAGAAATAGAATATAAACGAAAGGACAGACAGGTGCAGGGTGGACCCCGACCGTTCGACCTTTTCCTGGCATTGATCTCGACAACAGACCATTTGACTGATATCACGTCCTGCTGATGAATTGATCTGGACGTCCGCACCATTGATCTGTCCTATTAAATCCAATGGTTGTTGCGTGGTCTCGTGCCCCAACTAGCACATCTGCTAATTCTCTGAAGGCATGTGAGAAAGTGGCTTTTGGGATGCTACGTGTTGAGCGCTAAGTGGAATCACATGCTCTTTGTCGAAAACTACTTCCTACCTTGAAGGCATGTGATAAACCATTTACAGCTCTCCTATCAAAACTTAAAGAGTTTAGCTTATTTTTCATAACTTTATCACGTATGTTTTCAAGGATAACCTATTTGCATGGTTCGACATGATATGTGTCAATATCCTTTGATCTAACGGTCTCCTCTCTTGATCGTTGATCCCCATTGCCTGTCGTATGAACCAATCACCGAATGACACATTATCTTCTGCGCTAACATCATATAGAACCTGTGACTCTTTCTCGGATTTCCACATGTCCAGCTGATATAGGCATCGACTTTTGACCTGAATCTTTAATTGTCTCTATTTTCCTTATCCGAACTCAGATTTACATGTTGTTTGCACCATTGGCTTCAAATTAACAAACACTTAAACATTATTCCAATTTCACCTATATTT
Organism: Pinus taeda; assembly: GCA_000404065.3. Classification (NCBI taxonomy): domain Eukaryota; kingdom Viridiplantae; phylum Streptophyta; class Pinopsida; order Pinales; family Pinaceae; genus Pinus; species Pinus taeda. The sequence goes on from APFE031297883.1 coordinate 94,113, forward strand.
GAAGAATTTTGATCTGGAGGCTATGTTGAATCCATTTTGGATCACTCCTCCCCACTGGAAGCTTTTGGTCCACCAAACGTTGGTTTTAGCTATTGACTAAGTAAGGATATAGTTCCTTCACTTTTCCAATCTCTATCCATTGTGCTTTACTTGGATTTGTACCTTTGAGTCCAATTCAAAGATATTCAACATTCCCTCGTCGCAAAGTTCTTATCCTCCTGTCAAGAATTGTTGTCCTCTTGTAACTCATTGAGATACTTGGGCAACAGATCCTCAATGAAAGGCAGATGACCTTTCTCTTCGGGATCTTCAATCAATGAAGGTTCATACAACCTCAATTTTTCAACATTAATGACTAAATAGATTTGCATATAAGCTGGTAGATCAAGGCAGAAAGCATTTTCACCAATTTTGTCAAGTATTTTGAAAGGACCATATCTAATTGGTTGCAACTTTTTACCTTCCCCTTACAGTCTTTCTTTGATGATATACAACCAGACTTGATCACCAACTTAAAAACTATACTCAACTCGATTCTTGTCATGTCATGCCTTATACTTTGCTTGGCTTCTTTCCAGTTGTTCCTGTACTGCCTGGTGAATTTCCTAGATTTGTTCAATGAACTTGGTTTCTTTGTCCACATAAGTGTCCATCAATCGCTATGTCTTTACCAAATACAAAATCCAAGGGATACTTTGGTGTAAAACCAAAACAAGTCTTAAAAGTAGATCTCTGAGTAGAAGAATGTTTTGCACAGTTGTAAACATGCTGCACATAAAACAAATGCTCATCCCAAAGTTTGGGATGCTTGCTGCAATATATTCGAAGCAACTGTATCACTGTCTTATTAACCACTTCTGTCTAACAATGTGTTTGTATATGAAATGTTGTGCTCTTCTTTAACTTGGTTTCCACTAACTCCCATAGACGTGACCAAAATTTCCCAACAAATCAAGAATCTCAATCAGATATAATAGAAGTGGGTAATCCAAAATGAACCCATACATTTCAAAAGAACAACCTTCCAGTTTGTTCAACTGTGAACTGTTTATTACATGGTAACAAAATACACATCTTACTGAACCTATCCACAACTACATACAAATAATCATGACCCTTTCTAGACTTTGGCAATCCCCCAACAAAATCCATGGAAACACTCTCCCAAGGACGTGAAGGAATTGGAAGTGGAGTATACAACCCTAATTTTCTATTACTTGGCTTTATTGTAGCACACATAGTACATCCTTTAATACATCTAGAAATTGTCTCATTCATTCGTGGCCAATAACAGAACCTTCGTAATTGTGCAACTATTTTACTTACACCAAAATGACCTAATATGAGAGAAGTATGTGCTTCTCGAATTATGTTAACTCTTTCAGTTTGTGGAATGCTTAACTTTCCCAAGTGATATAAAAGTTTGTGCTTTATATAATAATCTAATTCTTCTACCTACTTGCCATGACTTAAAGTTGCATATACATCCTTAAAATTTTTGTCTTGAGCATATTGTTCAATGTAACTTTCATGAATTACTAAATTATGCTTAAGTATTGTGGATGCATTTATAATTGGTCTTGATAACATGTCTGCAACCTTATTATGTATGCCCTTCTTATATCTGATAACAAGATGAAATTGATGTAGAAAACCCATCCACCTGTAATTTCTTGATTGTTGCAATTTAGTTTGTGAGTGTAAATATTGAAGTGGTTGATGATCTGTGTGTATGATTGTTTCTTTACCCATTATATAATGTTTCCACTTTTTAACACCCTAAACTAAGCCATATAATTCTTTATCATATGTAGGATAGTTAACTATTGTTGATGTAAATGTCTCGTAATGAAAGCATATAGGCTTCCTGTGCTACATCAACACTGCCCCCATGGAATAGTCACTTGCATCTGTCTCGATCTCAAGTGGATGTTGAAGATCTGGTAGTGCTATTGTTGGCGCTATACTGATCCATTGTTTCAATGTGTCGAAGGCTTTTTGATGTTTGCCTCCCCACTGAAACACCTTTTTCACACTTGTCAAAGCATGTAAGGGAGTCGCAATCAACAAAAAGTTAGCAATAAACTTTCTCCAATATTGCGCTTCCCCTAAGAACTTCTGTAGCAGTATTGTTTTTAGGCTAGTTTATAATGACTTTGACCTTAGAGGGATATATCTTCAATTCACCACCTGCTATAATATAACCCAAATAATTCGAAGATGTTTTGCCAAATTCACATTTTGACAATTTCACATAGAGATTTTGTCTTTTTAAAACATCTAAAATCTTCTTTACATGCTTTACATGTTCATCCCATGTCCTACTAAAAAGGAGAATATCATCTAAATAGACTATTACAAAATCATCAATAAATGGTCTAAATACCTCATTCATGACTCGCATAAACGTATCAGGAGCATTATTTAATCCAAAAGGCATAACCAGCCATTCATAAAGTCCTTGCTTCATCTTGAAAGCAGTTTTCCATACATCCTATTTTGAAACTCTGATCTGATGGTAGCCGCTTCGCAAGTCTAATTTAGTGAAGTAAACTGCATCTTTTAATTGATCATAAATCATCAATACGAGGAAGAGGAAAACGATTCTTTATTTTGATTTTATTTAGTGCTCTAAAATAAATGAAAATTCTCCACGAACCGTATTTCTTCCGCACCAACACAATAAGTGATCCGCACAGTGATTTGCTTGGTCTAATAAACCCTTTATCGAGCAACTCTTGTACCTGCTTCTTTATCTATACATTCTCTAGAGCTGATAACTTGTACATTCCAATGTTATGTAGTGGATCATCTTGCTGCAAATAAATTTCATGTGCTATCTCTCGCTTGGGTGGAAGCCCTTTAGGCTCTTGAAACAAAATATCATAATAAAAAGCAACTTTAACTAGATCTTCTTTATGTTTAGGATTACACCCTTGCAATGCATCGGATTTATCAAGATCCTTTGATTTTACAATCATTAGTAAAGAATGCTTACTTGAATTTACAATTCTTTTCATCTGTACTGAATTTATGAGAGAGAACTTATCTTTGAGATTATGGGCCCTTACAATATATTCAATTCCATCCTTAGTGAGTCGATACTTATTTTTAGCTCGATAGAAGATAGCTTTTCTATCATATAAGTATGGAATTCCTAATACAATTCCACATATGTCCAATGGGACTATGTCTAACTCAACCTCATCTACAAATGTTGACCCAATAGCAAAATGAAGTTTACATTGTTTTGTAGCTTGTAGCTTTTTTTTATCACACACAACCTAATGGATATGGCTTTTTATGCGGTTTTGTTTCTAGACCCAACTTCTTTACAATTGTTTCAGAAATAAAATTAACTTGTGACCCACTATCAAATAAAGTATCAATTTTAGTGTGCTTGGAAATGACTCTAATATGAAATAGCTCATTTCTTTCCCTGTCGTTACTTTCATTATCAATAGAATGTGAAGAATTACTTGTAGATGCTTTAGAATCTTTACCTTTTATTCCTGTAGTTGTAACCATTGTTTTGTCACCTGAGTCTGATCCCAAGTCCTTTTGAATAGAAGCAGCATTATTTCACTCTTTACCCTCGAACTTCTTAGGCTTCAATTCTGGATGCAAAGACTAGCAGTGTGCCTCATCGTGTCCTTCTTTCTTACAATGAGTGCATAAAAGTTTATCCTTCTTCACAGTTTTTGTTTTCCTCTCATTCCATTTCAGTTTCTTCTTGCCTTTATTCTTGTTCCCAATAGATTTGGATGATTTCCCAATATCTGGGGTTACATTTTTACCTCTAGCCTCTAGATGAGTTGCTTGAACTGATACATCATATAATCTAGTGGGATTAAACATAAGTATAGTATGCTTCAAATAACTATGAAGACCACCTATATATTTTAATAATGTCTCTGGTGAGTCCAATGATATGCCTAATGTTAAATCTGTCCTACGAAATTCCTGAGTATAACTCTAAACACTTTGACCCTTCAATTGACGTAGTGTTTGCCAACTCATCATTGCATGTTGCATATAAGCCAAAGGATAAAATTTCTTTTTAATGGCAAAAACAAATTCATTCCAAGTTGAAATTATTTTACCATGCTTTTGAAGATCTGCTTGTGTCTTGCCTTCCCACCACACAAGTGCGGTTCCTCCAAGTTAAAGGCTAGCTAGCTGAATCTTCTTCCTTTCTAAATCAACTTTTTGCACCCTACAATATACATCAATTTTCCTTATCCAATTATCAAGATTTTCAGCATTAATTTCTCCATCATAAATGGGAAAATCAAATTTTACATCTAATTTCATAAAAAAGATTTTCTTTTTCTTCTTCTTAGAAGAGCCAGTTTTATGAGAAGAAGACGATGATAATGACGGTGATGGTGATGATGGAGGAGATGGAGGAGGCTTTTTCTCCTTTTCCTTTATCTTCTTTATCTGGAGGGACAAAAGAAAAGCTTCCTCTACTCCTTTGTTTGGTCTAGGTGATGAAGTTCCTTCACCTCTACCATTTTTAAACTCATGATACATCTATTCCACCATGGCACGTATCGTCATGAAACTATCAAAGAACTGGGATTATAACCCAAGTGGAGCTTCATATGCCATCCTTCTCCGTCAAGAGACCTTTCCAATCTCTGGATTCGCCTCAACCTAGTAAGCATTCAAATCTCCACACAAACTTGTCAAACCTTAAAATCCTTAGGCTATGATACCACTTGATCTCAAATTGAAAAATGTATTACAAACTATGTGTGAACTTGCCTATGTTACTTAGTGAAATGGATCGATAAGATTTCAAATAACATAAACACTTAAGCAATTATAAAACACAATCAAACACATCAACACAACCAAATTTGATAAGGAGTTCACCAGACTTCCTGGCTACGCCTCCTGGTCCTTTAGCTTCCAATGTTGACCTTTTTATTATGTCTTCAAATAACTTATTACAGGTGTGAGCTCAAAAACAGAGTCCCAACCATGAAAATGGATCTTACCGCTATGTTCAGCTTGAATCCTCGAGTCGAAACAAGTATACACTCGACCGTACTTGGTCACTCTCACCTCCAGACCCCCTAAAATGGTTCACAATACACTCTTTTTTCAACCTTTCTATGTTATGGTGTATATATAACATGTATAGTTACAAATTGGAATAAACATGGAACAATACATTTATAATAGAAATAGACAATAAAATAAAGGACCGGCGTGCATGGGGTGTGTTAGCACCTAAATCTGCCTTAGGCTGAAGGAAGGCAAAATTCAGGGTAACCACAAACCACGCTCAGTCTGGTAGCTAGCCCTACCAGAACAGGAGAGGGCTCTCTCCAAGTCACACTCAGTGAATTGATAAACGAAAAGGACTGAGATGACTTTCAAACGAACTATTTATCTTAGGCTAGTAAGTGAAAATGAAAATAAGGAGTGATTTTTATGAATGACTGTGTTTTTGGGATGTTATGGGACCACTGGACCTCAATGAACAGAGAAATTAACATAAAGGCACAGATTATTTCGTGAGGCAAGGTAGGCTGAAAGCATAGCAATTTTAGTTTTAAGATGTGGCGGAACGGAGAGATTAATTGAGAGGGTGAAAAGGGCATGGACAACATGAATCCTTTTCAACAGAAGAATGAACATTGTACATGAAATTTTCCCACAGGTAGAGCAATAGAATTGAATTCTACCTGATCTCATTCAAAAAATTTCACCAAAAATGGATACGAAATGAAACTATGGAACATAACAAAGAAATGGAGAGATTGATTAAGGAGGTGAAAAGGGCATGGACAACATGAATCTTTTCACAGAGAATGAAACATTGCACATGAAATTTCCCACAGGTAGAGCAATAAAATTGATCTAGCTAATCTCTTCGACAAAATTTCACCAGAAATGAATATGAAATAGAAACTATGAACACCATAACAAATAATACATATGAAAATAAGAGACCCCATTTCTAACACTCCAACCAATGATCTCATGAAACAAAGCCGTTGCTTTCATAATTCTCTGGTAAGAATATATAGTGCAGAAACAAAGTTTCTTTACCACAGTCTCCCAGAAGTTACAAGCCAACCAACCCTTTGCAAATAACTTGCATACAATATATAGAATGTGTGAGGAAGAGATAGAACGCCCAAGGGTTGGGAAGTTACTCAAATCATTTCGAAATGGAGATGGAGAGCCAACCATCAGCTACAGATGTAGCGCTCTCAAGCATGACATTTGGCTGGGGTGACCCTTTGCATTCCTTTGCCACTTGGATAGATGCCCATCTGGAGAGAAAACTCTTTAAATGCTGCCTTTGGTGCCAAAAAACCGAAGTGTAGATGAGTGGGCCCACTTGGAGAAGTCGCGAACCGAAATTTCACGAAACAGAAGCAAATTGGCAATTTTTCCTCTGTGCGTTGCGCTACTTTGGGGCCTGTTTTGGGGCACTTGTAGGTGTCCAAAATGTGCCAAAGTGGGCTTGTTGGAAAGCCTATCCTGTCTACTTTCTAAACCCACTGGAATTTTTGAATTTGGTGCTCATTTTCCCCTCTAAATATTCATTCTCCCAAGACTGCTTTCTGTGTGTCAAAAAGGTGGCAGAGAGGCCATTTTTTGGTGTTTTTTGACCTTTAGGAGACTCAGATCTTGTCAAAATTTCTTGCCCGGACACCAGTAGTCATGATTTTTCATGCTGAATCCAAAAATGAAATTCATTCCTCATTTGGAGCTCTAGAATTTTAGGGTTGCGCCAGTGGCGTGGCGCACAGGGAGAAAATCCCTGTTTTTTGCCCAAAAATTTGTCAAATGACCCAAAATGCCCCAAAAATGATCCAAATTTCTTGCCCATGCACCAGTATTCATGATTTTTCATGCTGAATCCAAAAATGTAAACCTTTCTTCATTTGGAGCTCCCAATTTTTAGCGTCGCGCCAGTGCGCAGCGCACAGGGAAGTGGCGTGGCGCACTGGGCTTGAGGCGCGGCACATATAGCCTGTGCGTAGCAGTTGTTTTCAGGAGACTTTTGGAGGCCTTCCCGGTCTCCAAATTGGGTGCAGTATAGCTCGTTGGAAAGGTCTTTGAGTCTAATTTCCAACCCAATTTGAATTTTTCAATTTGGAGTTCATTTTCCCTGTCAAAATCAAATCTCCCAATACTAGTCAAAATGTACCAAATGAGGCTGCCTAAAGGCAAAGTGTTGTTACAGTCAACTTTTGAATGCCTTCCTCAACTCCAAATTGAGCTCATGATAGCTCATTAGAAATAAATTTGTGTCTAGTTATCATTTGACTCATCAAGAAAGTCATTTGGCCAACTAAGCTAGGAGAAAATTTGACTTTCCCAAGGTCACTTCAGAGGTGCATCAATTCTCCCGAGGCAACTATATTTTTGACATTTCTCCAAAACCATGACACTTGTGTAAAAAGTGAAGGAGTTTTTTCTTCCTTGGCATGTTTTGGACAAAAACCTCTCTCAGGTTTCCAAAATTCATCTTTTATTGCTCAGAAACATCATTTGAGTGAAACCTATCCCGATGTGTGGAACAAGGGATTTGTCGAAATGAAGCGAAATGAAGGGGATAGGGAGCTTATAAATTATTGAGGAAATTTTGGGAAGTATGGATGGATGTTAAGAAGTAGGGGAAAGTGGAATCTCATAAATTGAGTGAGGGGAAGGGGTCCAAAAAGGCAAAACACAGGCCCAACCATAGAAAATTGCCAGGTTGTAGCAAGAAACTAGGGTTTGTGCGAAAATGAGAAATTTGGGGGATCTCAGTGATGGGAAGTGTTTGATAAGGTACTTTAAGGATAGGGAAAGGTGTATGAACATCAGGATACAAGTTTTGCAGATGATTTGACCGTCCAAGAGAAATTGCCTTCAAAACCCTAGGAGAGGGAAATGACCTTACCTAGGCGCAACTGAAGCATGAACAAGGTATAAAATGACCCAGTGGAACTTGACATGATAATGAAAGCCCTTTGAATGATGGTACACTCAGCTGAATGGTGACATGG
>APFE031297883.1:102153-122989 GCA_000404065.3 Pinus taeda
ATTTTAGTGATGGGAAGTGTTTAATAAGGTACATTATGGATAGGGGAAGGTGTATGAACATCAGGATACAATTTTTTCCAATGATTTGACCATCCAAGAGAAATTAGCTTCAAAACCCTAGGAGAGGGAAATGAACCTTGCCTAGGCGCAACTGAAGCATGAACAAGGTGTAAAATGATCCAGTGGAACTTGACATGATGATGACAACCCTTTGAATGATGGTACACTCAGTTGAATGGTGACATGGAACGTCATTTGGACAACTTTGACAAGGGTAAAATCAAACCCTATACCTAATGCCTAGTGACCAAATTTTGCTTGAAGACTCACTGAAATGACAAAATTTGACCTTGACACCTTAAAATCACTTTGTAAGAGCATGTTTGATCACTAGAGGAAGGCTGCAAAGGCTGACACTAACAGAGTGTAAGAAATTATAAAACCACATAGCATTTAATGTATTAATCCATAGTATTGATGGTATTAGAAGAACTTGTACTTGAGTTTTTCTTTTCTTTTTTCACTTTACTTTTGGGTAGAACTTGTACTTGAGTTTTTTCTTTCTTTTTTTCCCTTTTACTTTTGGGATAGGTACATGTAGGGACCCTGAAATTGGTTTTCACATTATGAAATGTGTCTTGTTGTTGTTGAAAACTTTTAGATATTTATTTTATTTACTTTAAATTGCTAACCAATTCAAATAAATTAGATAAAGGTAATTTTATTTTACTAGTAATTTCAATGTTTCACATCTTCAACCAAGTATAAAACTTACAATATCTTAATTTGTAATTGCTTTATTTTCTTATGATACATATTGCATTCACCTATGGGTTCTAATATGTGAAGTGTTTCCTCTTCTTAAGCTATGGGGTTCAAGCTAACATTTTTCATGTCATTCTTTTATTTCTATATTAATCACCCAAAGAAATGAAGGAATTGATTCAAATCTTACGAGTTAATTTACATTATGTAAACTTAGCCTTTTCACATAACTTTGTGCAACAATTCAAGTGAGTGTGTTAAAAAGCAAGATGGGGAACTCAAGATGCAAACTACAAGGGATACCTTTACCCAATATCATTTATGGGAGAGGTTGGATGTGCATAGAGACTAAGAATCAACATTTCATGAGGATCTATGAGGAGGTTCACAATAAAGTTTATGAGACAACTTATCCTCGATGTAGAGCAAAGGTGACATATTCTAGTATAGTAGATCAACTCTAAGATCTAGTCCTACCTTACACCACCACTTCTAGTTACAATATTCTCTTGGAAAATGTCACTATAAATGCACACTTTATAATCCTACACAGGCATTTAGCTCAATAAAATCTAGAACTATCTGATGATTGTTGCTTAATAACATATTTTGCACCCTCTCCCTTGTCAACAATACTGGATTATGAGTTTTTTAGGCTTGCAAAGATTTGAGGAGGATCTATGATTCATGAACATCAATGAGTCTCTAAGTTATATTATCTCACAATAACTCTAAGTTTATTTTTTTTTAACAAGATCGGATAGTGGATATATTACCAAAAGTTGTGCTGGAGCAAGCTCATATTACAATTGACTGTAGGATAGAAGGAAACTAAGCATTGAGATGGGAGCTCAGTCCCTTCTCCTATGCATGTTTTCAAAATTACATATATTTTTATGACTATTCTTGAGTATTGCCTAACATATTGGCCTACTAATAAAGCAAATTTACATAACATTGATTCTCTGATAATTTTTCATGGCTTGTAGACTGATTGCTCCTGAGAAGGTTGTTTCTTCTTGTCATAGTTAACAGAGTTCTCGCCTTCTTGACTCATGGTATTGTTTTTGAAGTATGTCATTGCTTCCTCTAAGTGCTTGCATTTAGTTTTAAGTGTCATGATCTCTTCTTTTTGCATTTCCATGTTCCTTTTTTCATAGTTATACTCCATTCTCATTTCAGATCTGATATCTTTCAGTGACTCTTGTAGTTGATTAATCATAAATTTTTTCGCTTTGCATGTTGAGCATGCATCATTCCTTGCTACCTTTTCAATGGGGTTGAGTTCCATTTGATTTTCTTTCTTCTTATTCCTTTTGTGTTGCTTGTTGTTCCTTGTGTTGTTGTGCTTCCTTTGCCTTGTGTTCCCTGAAATATTCCTTCTTCAGTTGTTACTGCCTGCCTGCCTTTTGTTATGATCTATACTATTTGCTATAACTTGGTGTTCTTGAATGTGACACACAGGGAGGAGAGGCATTGAGGGGGAAGAAGTAAAGAGGCGAAGGTGATCACTAGTCGAGGAGTGAGGTTGGTGGGATTGTACATTGTACATGGCTAGAACTTTGGAGGAGGAGACGATATGAAGAGTTTGTGGGCAATGAAGAGAAAACAAGACAGGATTTAGAGAAGGCGGTGACACTTGGAGCAAGGTTGGGGAGGTGAGGAGCGAGTGAAGCAAACAAATTTGCCTGGGATTGGAGTTGCGGGAGAAGTTGCATTTCCAAATGTATTTGCAGAAGTTGGGAGTTGTCCGATGCCTTTCACTGATGGGATGGATTGTTGCATGATTCTTGTGAATGTGATCGCAATCGTCCTTGCTGCCAAAACAATTGCGATTTTTTGATCTTCTATGATGTTTCCTCTGAATTCTCGTGACCTTCTACTTATTTTTGTAGTGATATTATTTTTTATGAAATCTTACTGCTTTTTTATTTTATTTCTTTTAGGAATGCTCGTTGTTCCTACTTTTTGAGAGGATTCATGCTTGTCATCTATTGGAGGAACTTATGAGATAGAGGTGTGATATTCCTCTTTATTTTCCCGAATGGTCCCTTTAGTTCTTTTCACTACTTGATTAGCGAAATAGTTTTCCTGTTGGTTATGAGTTCGCAAAACATGTCTGAAGATCACATCTCCTGAGTCTTCTAAATTCTTCCTAATTCTCCTGTATACTTTGTTCATGAATTCATTGTTGGGATTTTTGTGATGGGCCATTGCCTCTATTATTATGGCTGAGTCTCCTATTATAATGGGGTCTTGTATCACTCTTTTTATTATTATTATTGTTCTCATTAACAGGTTGTAGGCTTCAGCCTTATTATTTGAGACTTCTCCAAGTCCCGATTCATATGTAACATTTTCTTTCTCATCCGAATCAAGAATAATTCCCCCTGCCCTTGCCTTTCCAGGGTTATGTTTTGAAGCCCCATCAAAGTAGAGACAATGTTCTGAATTTTTCCTCCCTTGTCATTTTTTACCATTGTTCTGAAGTTATGTTATGAAGTTATCTTCTGAATTCTTCTTCACTTAGTCTCATTTTCCAACTATGTTCTAAAGTTTTCCTCCTTTGTCCTTTTTGACCATTGTTATTTATTATGGCTTTGTTAAGCCAATATTTCTCTTCTTGTTGAAGGGTGTTGTAGTCTATTGATGTTGTTCCTTTAACATTAAGGATTTCAAAAGTTAAACCCCACTTTTTTTAGAGGGTTTTCCCTATTCTTGGGGTCTGGCTTTTGAAAATGTACTTGTTTCTCATCAACCAAATTTGCCAACAAATAACTACTGGGATGCACTTCCAGATCCTATGTACCATCACTTTCATCTTTGTTGTGTATGGATAGACCTTCTCCAAGTTTTGGAGAAAATTTGGCAGAGGGTTTTCAGAATTTATATTGATTTCAAAAGGATATACGAGTTGTTTCCAGCATTCTTTGGTGAAGATGTAGTCCTGAAATAAATGTTGTACAGTTTATTCTTCCTGCAAGCACATTGGGCATCTTGAGGGACCTTGGAAGCCGTTTTTTTTTTTTTTTTCACTAATTAATATCGTCCCTTTTAAGAGTGTCCAGGTGAACATTTTGATCTTAGGCAAACTTTCAGGTTTCCAAACTGTCTTTGAGAAACCCCAATCTTGTTGATTTGGTTGTTCTTGTAAGATTTTGTATCTAGTCTTGATTGTGTATTTTCCACCACTTGGATCCCAAAGGAAGTCATTTTCTTAATCGTAGTTTATGGGTGTTGCCCCTTTAAGAAGTTGCCTTAATTTGCTCCAATTCACTTCTAGATTTGCGAGGATTATTAAGGTTTTCCATTCTTGTCATTCTCTCTGATTCCAAATAGAGATTGAGTGTAGAGTATTTAGACCTTTTCCTCTCATTTATTTTTGGATACCTTCAATTTCTGAGTGAGTTTTTAGAGGTTTTTTTCCCATAATTCTATCCTCCCAAATTGATATTATTTTTCCATTGCCTGGGATTTTAGAAATATAATTTCTCATTAAAGGAATTGTCTTTTTTATTAACTTCCAAACTTGAGTACACTGTCTTGATGGGATATTTCCATTCAGCAGACTTTTCCTAGAGTTGTCCATGTATTTTGAGGCAAGTGTTTTTTTCCACACGGCTCTCTTTCGCTGTGATCAATCTCCATATTATTTTCATTCCCAGGGTAGCATTCATGAGGCCAGGTAGCTGGATTGATAGGCCTCCTTGTTAATGGTAATACTACTTGCTCCCACCTGGCCAAACTAAATTTGTTGTTTTCTTGCTTCCCTCCTTGCCATAAAAAGCTTCTTAGGATTAACTCCATTTGTTTATGGACACTTGCTGGAGCCAAGAATAATGCATATTGGTAGATTGGAAATGCTACTAGGAGTGATTTAATTAATATCACCCTTCTTGCCATGTTTAGCCACATCATTCCCCAGCAATGGATTTTGTTTTTCATTTTTTCAATCTGTTTAGTCCATATTTATGCCTTCATGTTTTCTTTTGAGATGGGATTCCCAAATAAAAGAAATGAGTCCATTTTTCTTGTATGGGGATTTCTAGGATTTGTGAAATCCTTTGCATGATTCTAGGAGGGTTATTCCATCCATATATTCTGCATTTTGTGTTGTTTAAGAGCCCACCTGAAACTCGTAGGAAGTCATCCAATATTCTTTTGAATCTTTTTTCAATTATTGTATATGCCCCTCCCAATAACATAATGTCATCAACAAAAAGAGAGTGGTTTATGGTCTTTACTCTTGCTATTCTGAGCCCAGTGATATTTCTTTCTTTTCTTTGTTTTTCCAAGGCTCCACTTAAAGTTTCTACCATTATAATATATAGGAAGGGAGATAGATGGAATCCTTGTCTGAGACCTCTTTTGCTTTGAAAGAATTAGTTGGGCCTTCCATTTATAAGAGGAGAAATCCAAGGAGTAGTGATGCAAGCCTGGATGACTTCTATTATCTCTCTTGAAAATCCAAGTTTTTTGAGGACTTTCATTAGATATGGGAGGCTGACCCTGCCAAATGCATTTTCCATATCCAGTTTGATTATGATTCCTTTTTCTTTTCTTTGCATGATGGAATGTACAAATTCCTGTGTACAATGGTTACATTAGTTATGATTTGCCTGTTAGGCACAAATCCTCCTTGGTTTTCAGATATTATTGTTGGGAGAACTTCCTTGATTCTATTTGCAATTATTTTTGTGATGATCTTATAGGAGGAATTGCAAAGGGAGATGGGGCGAAATCTATTGAAGGTGGAGGAATTGGATTATTTTGGGACTAATGCAAGATAGGAGGATTTTGTATTGCTTCCTTCTTCTTTTTTAAGACATTTTTCACCATTCTTATGAAGGCCTTTCTTATTGTATTCCAATGGAATATGTAAAATGCTATTGTAAGACCATCTGGCCTTGGGGCTTTGTCTGGATGTAGGCTCCATATGGCCACCACTACCTCTTCTTTTGTTATCTCTTTGCAAATTTCTGAGTTTTATTCTTTAAAAAAAAAAATTGTATGTTGTAGGAAGCTTTCATACTCAGCCGTTTCTTCTTTGGTTGAAAGTAAATTTTTAAAGTGCTTGTGGGCTTCTCTTTTTAGTTCCTCTGCACCTTTGACCTCTTGACCATCTACTTGTATTTTTTCTATCTGATTTCTTGCTCTCCTTATCTTAATAGTATTGTGGAAGAAGGAGGTGTTTTTATCCCCTGCCTTGAGCCACAGGCTTCTAGATTCCAATCTGGCCTCTTCTTCCTCTTTCATGTTTTCCCTGTATATTTCCCAAAATATCTCCTTCTCTCTTAAATAATCTTGTTTGTCTTCTTCTTTGCTTTCCTTTTCAATTTGTATGTTGTCCATTTTATGTTGCAGTTCTTTTTTCCTTTTTTTTTTAATTTCATTTGCTCTTGCCCATTCCTTTAGCTTGCCTCTTAAATATTTTAATTTTGTTTCTCAAATATATTGGGGTGAACCTGATATTCTTGGTGCCCATGCTTCCTTGATTAGTTCGTTGAATTCTATGTTGTTGTCCCATATTGGGTTGTATCTGAATGGAAGCGGTCATTGATTTTCCATTTTTCCCATTATTATTGCCACCGGCTCATGATCAGATGTCGTGGTGTGTAGAATTTTAGATTTAATAGAATTGTGAACTGCTGCTATGTTTTCATGAATCAGAATTCTATCCAACCTTTCTTTAATGTTATTTTTGCCCACTCTTTTATTGCTCCATGTATGTTTTTTGTTGTTCGGGGACATGTCTATTAAGTTGTGTTGTTCCATTTTCGCTTCTAGAGCATCCCTGGATGGGTCTATGTGATATGTCCCTCCAAACTTTTCTTCTATACTTCTTACAAAATTTAAATCCCCTCCAAGAATTATTTTCCCAGTTTGTATTTCTTTTAGTGCTTCCTTTATGGTGTCCCAACATTGCTCTTTTTCCTTGTAGTGATTGGGGGCGCATATGTTTATGAAACTGTACTTCTCTTTTGTGCTTATTTGCTTTAGATCTATTTGTATCCAGTGCTGATCTTTTTTTTGTTGTATCATTTCCCAGTGTCATTTTTTCCATATTGTGTAGATTCCGCGTGAAGCTCTTGTTGCCTATATTGCTTCCCCTTCGTAATTTTTGAATTTCTTTTTTTATTTTTTTCCATTTCATGGCTATTTGTTTTGGTCTCCTAAATCATAAGAATGTCTAGATTTTCTTTTGCCTGAATGTCGCTTGTGGCATTTTCTTTAAAGGATGATCCCATTCCTTGGCAATTCCAGGAGACCACTATAATTATTTGCTTATTGGGTGGTTCAAGGGGCCTTTCCCTCTTTGTTGGCTTTTATCATTGTTTCTTGAGCTTCTTCCAAAAAAGGATTCCATTGGTCGTTGCATTCCTAAAGCCATTTCCTTTGTTGCCACTTCATTCCTCAGTTCTTTGTTTGACTTTCTTCCTGCTTTTTTTTTGGTTCTACATTTTGAAGAGTTTCCTTTCATTTGTTTCTTGTTAGAATTTTGTCTACTGAGGGAAGGGGAGGAGATTGAGTGTTTGAGATCAGAGGGGATGCTGGGGGGTTGAGAGTATTGGGGAGGGCGGTATGGATCTAGATATGGAGGATGGAGGGGTTGAGGGGTCTAGTGGCCCAAAAGGATTTAGGCTAATGAGAGGATTGTTTTTTGCTTTTGGTGATGGAGGGAGGAGGTCAAAGGATGCAAGGGGCTGCAAAGAAGGGTGAAGGGGTTGTTTGTTGGTTGCCTTCTTCCTTTTAGCTGGTTCCCATTTTTTTTGGGTCTTCAACATTTCCATTTTCAATTTTTTTTGTACATCTATTAGCAAAATAACCATATTCGTGACATACCTTGCATTTGAAGGGGATTTGCTCATAATCTAGTTGTTGAATATGCATCCATTGATCCACTTTGATTTTGATCACTTCTGGAAGCCCTTTCCCTAGATCCACTTCTACGCAGATTCTAGTACATGCATGCATATTTTCCTTTGGCTCACACCTGTCTATGTATTTCTCGACTGAATTTCCTAAAGCTTTAACTGAATCATCTCCCTAGCAGTGAAGGGGAAGGTGCCGCAACCTGATCTAGACTGGGACAGTGCTGGGTACGTCCATTTTTGGATCAAAATCTGGTATCCATTTGTTTAGGTACAGTCCCCTTGTATCCATCAAGTATGGGTCGTTCATAAATATCATATCATGATCCTCCTTGGTTTCGAAGTGGAAGGTGTAGTACCCTCTTCCATAGAACCTGATTGAAATTTTCCCATTTATTGACATAGTCTAGTTTCTTTCTACCCATTTTGGGTGAGGGCCATAACCTAGTAAACTACCCAACTAATCCACGCTCCACCAGGGACAAAGCTGCTCTTCGGGGGAGAGTGGGGGGGAGGGAGATTTTAGGGATTTCTTCCTATCTTTTAACAAACTTAGTTATTGATGGTCAATTCTGGACCCATTGCTGATATGAGAGAGGCGAATGCGTTTTCTTGATCCAAGTGGATCTTTAGATACAATGGCATGGAAAAACTCAGAAGTCAAAGTGATCGAAATGAAGTCAACTCAAGATCATAGCATAGATCTCGTCATCCAGATTCCAACGGCGTCCAAGTTCAGATGATGAAGTTATCGCACAAGGAAGGTTTCTTTGATCCTTAAGAAAATGAGGATTTTCCCTTTGAAAAAGGGTTTTAATCCTTAAAGGCAAAATCGTAATCGGAGGACTTGTGGAGGCAGACTTAAGAGAGGTGCAGTGGAACCCCCAATCGCCAGTCTCAGATCAAATTGGATCTGCGGACTGGAGGCAATCAGATCGAAGGTCCTACTTGTATATATATTGGTGAGCAGGTAGAGCAATCGGTGATAAAACGATCGGCGAGATCATTCTCGGGACACTGATGCAATCGGCCGACGCCGATATTGGTGCATAGTGATTGGCGGTTGGCACTTCCCCAGTTACAGGGCTTTAGAGACACCGATATGTCGATTTGCGACCTCAAGTCGGACCCAATATGCAATGCGCCCGATTTAATTTTTTTGGAAGTCTGGGTAAAGGAGATTTTTCCATATTTTAGTGGTTTTGGGGGGTTTTCTTGTATTTATTGGTGCAACGATAACAAGGCCATTTTAAGAGGTGGTTACACCCACCGATCCTTCCATGACACCAACCTCCATTGTGAACTAGAAAGCCCTGATTTAAAGGGGATTCTATTTGAAACCCCATTATAAAAACACGATCGACGGAAAGAGCAGGGAAGAGGAATTTTTGCAGCACGTTGTTTTGTTTGGCAAGAGGCCGAGACCGCATATTTGTCTGTTTGGGACAGTTCTGCTATGGAAGCATTGGTTCTGCTTACCTCTCCACATTAGGCATCCATTCCACAGCCATCTTTTGGATTGGAGGTATAAGCCTCTTGTGGACAGTTGATGATTGTAATTATTTTCTTTCATGCCATTTAATAAGAAAGGCCTCCCATTGTTGAGCTGGGCCCGGAGACGTAGTCTGAATTGGATGAACTTCGTTATCAAGACTTGGTGTCTTCTTTTGTGCCTTTTATGTGTTTACTTCTTCTTTTATTATGTGCACATTTCTGTGTTAAGCTACAATTTTTCATGTGATTCTTTCCATACATCTGTAAGCAAAAACATCTTGGACTCAAGTGATATCAGTGCAGGGCTTTTTAGATGTGAATTGCATGTTTGCATGCTAACAAGAGGCAGACTTCAAAGAGGTGAAGGGAATCTAGAATCTTTCAATCTAGAAGCAGGGCGTGCACCTCGAAGGAGAAACATGGCAAAAGATGAAGCTCATCTTGAAGAGGAGCGTAATTTTAGAAAGACTTTCTATTCAATGGCAGAAAATATCAATCAGCTAGTTTTAAGACTGGAGAAAGCAGAGGAGCGGAATCTATAAGGACAAAGTTCAGCACATGGGAATGGTGGAGAAGAACCCCCTCCTTCTCCTTCTGGTAGTGACGGCTCTTCTTCCTCTCACCACCATAATCAGAGAAATCCAAAGGATGCATCTAAGAAACCTTTTTTTTTAACTAGATGTTAAATTTGATCTTCCTGTGTTTAATGGTGAAAGTAACGCAGAGAAGCTTAACAATTGGATCAAGCAAATTGAGGTTTACTGCAAGATTTAGCAAATCGTAGAGGATGAGATAAAAATCTAGTTGGCCTCTCTACGGCTAAGAAGTACCGCTCTCGTTTGGTGGGAGAGAAAATTGCAGAGCGGTAAAAATGTGGGTAAGCTCTTTTCCTCATGGTCTGATTTCACTTCTGCATTAAAGGAATAGTTTTATCCCTTAGGATACAAACAGAAAGCTTTGATGAATTGGCAATATTTAAGGCAAGGCAAAGGGCAGGATGTTCAGAGTTTTACAGAAGAATTTAGGAAGCAAGCACTGAATTTGGGTATTGCACTTGATACACCTAAATTTGTAACTAAGTATATTGGCTCACTGCATAGTTATATTAGACATTCATTATTGTTGTTTGAACCAACCACTATTGACACAGCTAGTGTAAAAGCAATTCATATTGAGAACAGGGGCAAGAATGAAAGAGGTGATCAGTCCAGAAAGCCACAGTTCAAACCTCCCAATGGGAAATCTAAAGTGAAATGGAAAGGGAAGGAGAAGAAAACAACAGCAGCCAAAGAAGGAGAGTGGCCTTATTACAATCACTGCAAGGAGGAAGGCCACGATGACGATCACTGTTGGAAGCAGCACCTAGAAAGGCGTCCAAAGAAATATGGAGGAAAACGGAAGTAGAAAACAGTGGCAGCGGCACAACAAGACCTTGTATCAGATTCGGGAGATGAAGCACTAGCCACAGCAGCGGGAACAAAAGGTACCCTTACACCTCCTATTAATTCTAAATCGCATGAAGGCACCAGTTCTGTCGATGAGTCCCTTTCAAATGATCGAAAAATAATTGAATTATTTCATATCAGGGTTGTAGTAAATCACACCAAAGTCGAAACTTTGTTTGACACTGGGTCCCAAGCAAACTTAATTGTAGAATCCCTGGTAAAGAAGCTTGGCTTAGATACAAAACCACACCCGAAACCTTACCCACTGGGATGGATACATGATAAGCAAAATTGAATGTAACCCAGTTGTGCAAGGTCAAATTTTTGATTGTGTCTAAGCTAGTAAATGAAGTAGAGTTGGATGTAATACCATTGGATATCTGTGGCATGGTATTAGGGAGCCCATACCTGTATGATAGAAAAGCAGTATTTTTCTGCCATGGGAATAAATATCAAATTGCTAAGGATGGGGTAGAATACATAGTGCGGGCTCATCAAAATAAAATTAATGCTAGCCTCGTAAGCGCTAGGCAAATGAAAAGACTGGTGAATTCCAGTAAAACAAGCATGCTTATGGTTGTAAGGGAGAAAGAGGTCGAATTCGCTGATGCGTTCCAGGGCTGCAATGGGAAGCATAAACAAGAATTAATGGAATTGATTTCTAATTATGTTGAACTGTTCTAGGAGCCAAATGGATTACCTCCGAAGAGGGAAATCCAACATGAAATCCATCTATTGCATGATGCCCCTCTGCCAAATATCAGCATGTACAGGATGTTTGCGATTGAGATGGAGGAGATCAAGAGGCAAGTGTAGTAATTGTTGGACCAAGGCGTCATCAGGCTGAGCACCTCTCCATGTGGTTCATTGATCGTTCTAGTGCCAAAGAAAGATGGTAGCTGGAGGATTTGCATGGATTACCACACGCTCAACAAGATAATGGTGAAAAATCGCTATCCCCTTCCACGCATATATGATTTGTTAGATCAATTAAAAAGTGTTGTTTATTTCACAAAGTTAGATTTGCGCAGTGGCTATCACCAGGTCAAAATTGCAGAGCAAGACATGTGGAAAACCGCTTTCAAAACCAAGCAGGGGTTGTTCAAATGGATGATGATGCCATTCGGGCTTTGCAATGCTCCAACCACCTTTATGCGGGTTATGAATGATATATTTCAGCCCTTCATTGATGATTTTGTTCTGGTATATTTAGATGATATACTTGTCTTTAGTAAGAGTTGGTTTGAACATGTGAGTCATGTAAAGAAAGTGCTTGATGTGCTGAAAAAGGAAAAATTCTTTGTAAAATTGTCAAAGTCTGAGTTTGGGAAAACCACTTTGGGTTACCTAGGTCATATTGTTGGTCATGGTCAGTTAAAAATTGATCCCTCTAAAGTTGAAGCAATTGTAAATTGGCCTAAGCCTACTAGTGTAACCAAGGTTCGTAGATTTTTAGGTGCAATCTAGTATTGGAGGAGATTTATTGCTAATTTCTCTGTTATTGCAGCACCTTTGCACACCTTGACAAGTGTGAAATAGGCCTTCCAATGGGGAGGAAGACAGCAGAAGTCCTTCGAAACATTGAAGGAAAAAATTAGCACCGCACCAATCTTAGCCTTACCCAATCTCCAACAGCCATTTGAGATTGAAATTGATGCCAGCGGTTATGCCATGAGAGTCGTATTGATGCAGCAAAAGAAGCCGATTTGTTACCATTCTAAGAAGTTTTCTCTAGATGTGATAAACTATCCCACCTATGAAAAGGATCTTTATGCCTTGGTGCAGAGTGTGAAAAAGTGGAAACACTACTTGATTGGCAAGGAGACCATCATCCATACAGATCATCAGCCCTTTCAGTACCTTCAGTCACAAACCAAGTTATAGCAATCTCGTCATTTCAAGTGGATGGGCTTTCTTCAACAGTTTCATCTGGTAATAAAGTATAAGAAGGGCACTACAATAAAGTGGTCGATATGTTATCTCGCCCTCCTATTTCTTCTTCTGTTATTTTGCATAATGCTTCGTTATCTTTGAGAGTTATGTTGAACAACATGCTAATGATGATGACTTTAAGGAGGTTTATGCAAAACTAACCCATGGTTCACAGGTGGACAACTATCACTTGCAAGGGAAATTTTTGTATCACCTTGGTAAATTGTGTATTCCCACTGGAGAAAGAGTACATGTAATTCGAGAGGCCCACACCTCTCTTGTTTCTAGACACTTTGGTGTTGAGAAGACTTTATGTCATGTACAAATATTTTGTTTTTGGCCTCATATGAAAAACATTGTGACCTTCTATAAAGGGTTGTGTGATGTGTTCTGTTTCAAAGCCTTCTAATAGAAAACTTGGGCTCTACACACCACTCTTATTCCGAGTAGTCCATGGGAAAGTGTGTCAATGGACTTTGTAGGAGATTTACCTTTGTCTAGGAAGAGTCACGATTATTTGTATGTCATCGTTGACCGTTTCAGCAAGATGTGTATTCTTATGCCTTGTAAAAAGCAGATTACTGCAGAGCAGACTGCTTCTCTTTTCTTTCACCGTGTTTGGGTCCACTTTGAATTACCCACATCAATTGTGTCAGATCGAGACTCTCGCTTCCTTGGAGAGTTTTGGACTAACTTATGGAGGATGATGGACACCAAATTGAAAAGAAGCACTGCATTTCACCCGCAGACCGACGGATAGACAGAGGTTGTTAACCATACCATGGTACACTTATTATGAGGCTATTGTGGGAAACATCCCAAGTTGTGGGATGAACATCTCCCCTATGTACAACATTCCTACAACTGGTTAGTGCATTCATCTATGCAGCATTTTCCATTCGAGACATGTTTTGGTTACCTACCAAAGGACCCTTTTGATATGGTCTTTGGAAGGGAAGATGGCTCCAGTGGACGTAAGGATAGGGACAAAGCTTAGCAATTCATTCAGTGTGATTCCAATTGATTCACCAAGCAGTGCAAGAGAAGTTGGAGAAAAGTCAAGCCCGTTACAAGGCTCGACATGATAAACACTGAGTCAACCATCAATTCCAAGTGGGTGACAAGGTGTGGTTCCACATCAGCAAAGATAGGATGAAGGGAGAAGGAAAGAAGTTGCAGCCAATCTGGTATGGACCATTCACCATATTGGAGAAGATTGGGAACAATGCCTTTCGTCTTTACTTTCCGGTATATATGCAAATGTACTCAGTAGTGAATATGGAGAACCTAAAGCTGTATGAACCACCTTTGATCTTGGACACTAATGAGGGGGGCACAGTTCCTATAGTCGATGATTTTTCACCAGAATATCTCGATGAGTTCCCCGAAGACATCATTTTCAACAGAAGAACCAAGACTTCACGGCGAGGAGATGTAGAGTACCTTTGAGTTGGCTTCAAAGGAATGCACCCCAGCAAGGCCAAATGGCTGGAGAAAGAGAAAGTGAGGGAACAATTCCCTAACTTTACAATTAACTAATGAAAAGATTTTGGCAGTCTAAAAGCTCCTCAATGAGGAGGATTGAGCTAGGTGGATCTTCAAATACAATGGCATGGATCAGAAATCAAAGTGATCGGAATGAAGTCAACTCAGGATCAAAGCGTAGATCTTGTCATCCTGATTCCAACGGCATGAACGACACTTCAATCCGAGTCCGGATGATGAAGTTATTACACAAGGAAGGTTGCTTTGATCCTTAAGAAAATGAGGATTTTTCCTTTGAAAAAGGGTTTTAAGCCTTAAAGTCAAAATACACAATTGGAGGACTTGTGGAGGCGAACTTAAGAGAGTTGTAGTGGAACACCCGATTGCTGATCTTTAATCAAATCGGATCGGCTGACCGGAGGCAACCGGATCGAAGGTCTTACTTGTATATATATTGGCGAGTAGGCAGAGCAATCGACGATAAAATGATTGGCGAGATCGTTATCGGGACACTGGAGCAATATATGAGCAGGACATCGATGCGATCGGCCAACGCCGATATCGGCAATCAGCGATCGGCGGTCGGCACTTCCCCGGTTACAAGACTTTAGAGACACCGATATGCGGATTTGCGACCTCGGGTCGGACCCAATATGCAAATGTGCCCGATTTAATGTTTTTTGAAGTCCGGGTAAAGGAGATTTTGCCGATTTCAATGGCTTTGCGGGGTTTTCTTGTATTTATCGGTGCAATGATAACAAGGCCATTTTACGAGGCGATTACACCCACTGATCCTTCCACAACACCAACCTCCATTATGACCCAAACAACCTCGATTTAAATGGGATTATATCCAAAAACCCATTATAAAAACACGATCGCTGGAAAGAGCAGGGAGGAGGCATTTTTCCAGCACGTTGTTTCGTTTAGTAGGAGGCCGAGAGTGCATATTTGTCTATTTGGGACAACTCTACATGACTCTAGCCCCTTGATTGCTACAGACACATTGGTGCTACTTACTTCTCCATATCAGGCATCCATTCCACAGCCATCTTTCAGATTGGAGGTATAAGCCTCTTGTGGACAGTTGATTATTGTAATTCTTTTCTTTCATGCCATTTAATAAGAAAGGCCTCCCCGTTGTTGAGTTGGCCCCGGAGACGTAGTCTGAATTGGACAAACTCTATTATCAAGCCTTGGTGTCTTCTTTTGTGCCTTTTATGTGTTTACTTCTTATTTTCTTATGCACATTTCTATGTTAAGCTGCAATTTTGCATGCGATTCTTTCCATACATCTGTAAGTGAAAACATCCTGGATCATTGTTGTTCCTTCATTTTCTTGTTGGTGATCACGGAGAGGATCTCCGTCCTCTGGAAGATCCATTGAGCTAAGGCCTCAGCAACAAGATGCTATTGAGGGGCAGCTGCATGTTGCGTTCTCTGGCTAGGGCTGTGCAGTTCCGTTAGCAGCAGTAGCAGCACATTTTTTCCACCCGCAATAGGTAAAAAAGGCACCGCACACAAGAACTTCACAATAGCTCTAATTAATGCTTAATACATAAACATGTTTTTTTTATATTGTCTCTAGACTATGTCTCTTACGTTGATTCGTCAATACTAATAAAAAAGAACTCTTTATTAAGTTTTGATTAATACAACCTTTTGATTGCTCATAACTTTAGATGTTGAGCCTAAGTACAAAAACAAAACAATCTAAAACACGCCATTAGGCAGTTACCAATGACAAATAAATACAATACACATTTAAACTCTCCTTTTATGCAAAAAGTTTTTATCCATTTTTCTTCAATTAATCAAAGAGGGAAAGGACTGTGATTGGGAGTGGACATATTCACCCTTTCCAGTACATTAAACACCCCCTCCTATGGTATTAGAGATTATTTGGAGATATCATTGGCTTTCTTATTTAGTTCTATGTATACACATTGGAAAGAAACTTCAATATATACCACGAATATGGCCATCTTCACTGTAATTTCTCTCTTCTCGCTATAAATGCTAACCCTGATCTTATCTCTTCTCTTGATGATGGCGGCTTCATAAAATCTAGGGGCAAGTGTAAGAGCTCTAAAATCCCTCCTTCGCAGCCCAACTCTTCGAGGAAGAAACCTGCCATTAACAATCGCTTCGATCCACTCTCCTCCTTGGAGTCTCCTGACCCTTCCCTTACCTTGTTGTCCCCTAAAACTGTTACACATAATTATAATCCACATCTGCCATCCTCATCTTCCACCATGCCCCACCTCCCCCTCCCCTACATCAAGCTACCCCGAAAGGTGGCCAAGATCAATCCTTAGATTTTAATGAGGATATGGATTTAGATCCACTCAACCTTCCAGATCTCCAAATCCTAGAAACGTAAAGACCCACATACTCTCTTTGAACATCAAGGCAAGGTATTACACTGAACATATTTCAAATCTCGCCAATCTTCTTTAAAAATTAGCATCAAGGCAATCTGACACAATTCGTTAGGAGTTCAATCCCAACCAATGAAGGACCCCGTTAAGCCACACAGGGAATAAAAGAAAAACGTAGGAAGGTCAACTTAGGATTAATCAAAGTGATTTTGGAGGTTTCCCCACTTTCAATAAACCCCCGACCTGAACATTATATGTTGGAATATCAAAGGGTTCTTTTGGACCAATACAAGCATGGAGCAGATCTTCTCCACACCATGTAACACTTGCACATGCATATGAAGGATTTGGATCAACAATTGGAGTGATTTAAGCAGCACCTTAGCATCCCTCCCCCAGTTGGAGGTACACCAAGCAGAAACAAGGATCCCATCCAGGTCACAACTACTAATTCAAACCCCTCTATTTAGTCTCTTGTTACATCCTTGGTTTCTTCTTCTCCAATTTTTTCAATTTGTCTCCATAGTCGAAAAGGCTTGTATTTTAGTCTTCGTATGGTAACTTTTGAACTCCTAATAACTTTGATGTCTTATACCTCTTTACATAGGATGCCATTATTGTGAAATGAAATTAAAACACCATTAAAAATGCAAAACGTTGGACATCATTGTAGACATCTTTGTGCTCATGACAACTCAAAGGGGTGGTGTTGCAAAATATGTATGTACATAAAGATTATAATATAGAATTCCATTATTACCGTGACATGCAAATCAAGGAGGCTCCATCAAAATATCTAAATTATGTGCAATGGGAGAGTGACGATTCGATGGATCCATCCATTAGAAAATACAGACATTGTGACGGGTCTCGATAACTAATGAAGAGAATTGCGTGTACAAAAATATTTGGCCCAGTTTTCATTAGCCTTCATGTTGCAAATACGGACGTTATGCATCTGTCGTTAAGTGTTGGTTGGGGTTGTGTTATGAAACCAGCTCAAAAAAAGATAGAAAAGATAGTTGAACGTCTTAGAATTCAGCCTCTTCGAGGGGGCAACCTCCTTTACATTACACAAATGAACAATTCTTGGATGATACAAATGACAAAACCTCCTTTCTATATATAGGAGTCTAAGGGGTCACAATATAACCAAGCTGACCTAACAATAATAATATAAAGGCACAAACATAACAATAGAGGGATTTTATGGGGCACAGTAATAACAATATGGGGACAATAGGGGCACAACAATATTAATAAGGGATACAACTACAATGGTAATGGGGGCATCACTAGTATTATAGGGACCTAACATGCCCCTCTCCTTCAAAAAAGTGTTGTCCTCAACGCTTGAGTAGTTCTAGATGCTTCTATATAAAATTCTCATCCTCCCGTGTGGAATCTTCAGCGGATAAGTTCTTCCACTTGATGAGATAATCTTCAACGGATAAGTTGTTTCTGTGACTGCTTCTTCCGCTTCCAATATAATTTTTCCTTCCTCATCAAGTTCTAGAAATATTGTTTGAACTGGGAGCTTGTCGCCTATAACCTTCTTTAAACATGAAACATGGAAAACTGGGTGCACTCGAGAAGCTGCATGAAGCTCCAATTTGTATGCCATAGTACCAATATTTTGCAACACCTTGTATGGACCATAATACTTTGGTGACAATTTATTATCCTTCTTAGCTTGCTTGAGGGACATTTGTTTATATGGTTATAGCCGTAGGAATAGTCAGTCACCTACATCAAATCTTTTTTCACTGTGATGTTGATCTGCTTTTTGTTTCATTCTATTCTACGCCAACACGAGGTTATCCTTTAAGATTTGGAGAACTTGTTGTTGATGCTTGATCTGATGTTCCACTGCTTGAACCTTAGAATTTTCTCTTAAATATGATGTGATGGATGGTGGCTGATATACATAAAGTGCCATAAATGGGGTCATTTTTGTTGCAGTGTGGAAGGAAGTGTTATACCACCATTCAGCCAGAGGCAACCAATTGACCCTTTGTGTCTGTTTATCAGATACAAAGCAATGAAGATATCCTTCCAAACATTTGTTTACTATCTCAGTTTTCCCATCAGGTTGAGGATGATAAGATGAGCTATGAGCTAACTAAGTACCAAGACAAGAAAATAATTATGTCCAAAATTTTCTAGTAAAAATGGGATCTTTGTCACTTAAAATAATCTTTGGGTTTCCATGTAGTATTTGAATTGTTTCCATAAATGTCATAGAAAGTGCACCAGCTTTAAATGGATGTGATAATGCACAAAAGTGTGCATACTTGGTAAGTCTGTCAACTACCACCATTATGACACTCTTTCCCTCAGACTTGGGTAAACCTATGATAAAATCCATTGAAACCTCCTCCCAACGTTGGCTTGGAATGGATAAAGGTTGTAATAGACCTGGGGTCTTAATTGTTTCAACTTTATTTTGTTGGCAAACCAAACATTCTGCCAAAAACTTTTGAATATCTGATTTAAGGCCATCCCAAAAAAAATTCCTTCTTAACCCTTTGGTAAGTTTTTAAAAATCTTGAGTGCCCTCCTAAGGGAGAAGTGTGCAATTCCATAAGTATCTTTTGTTTGAGTTGGGAATTCTTACAGAGGTATAAGCAATCTTTGTACCATAACGAATCATTTTTCCAGCTAAATGTATCAGATGTGCTGGAATCTTGTTGTAACTTTCGAATAAGTTCCCACACTTCTTTGTCATTCTTCCATTCCTCCCTTGCTTCGTTTATCCAATCTGGTTGGATAATAGATATGACGCACAACAATGCTTCCACATCCTCATCCTTTCTTGAGAGTGCATCTGCCACAACATTTTGCTTCCCTTTTTTATATATGATTTCAAAGTCATAACCCAACATCTTTGTGACCCATTTTCATTGGTCTTCAAAGTATAATCTTTGTTCTAAAAAGTATTTAAGGCTAACATGATTCGTTTTTACCTTGAAGTGTCTTCCCATTAGGTAGGGTCTCCATTTCTTAAGTGCATGTAGTATTGCCAACATTTCCTTCTCATAAATAGCTTTGTGTAAATAATTTCCCTTGATTGGACGACTTTCGAAAGCAATGGGTCTTTCATTTTGCATTAAAACAGAACCATTTCCATTTCCGGAAGCATAACATTCCACAATAAATGTTTTTGTGAAGTCTGGTGTAGCGAAGACTGGTGCTTGGCACATTGTCTCTTTAAGATGTTTGAAGGCCTCTGTTGCTTCTGGAGTCAATGAAAATGCATCTTTCTTCAACAATGTTGTTAGAGGTGCTACTATTTTCCCATAATTCTTAAAAAACTTGCAATAATACCCTGTCAACCCGAGAAACCCTCACAAATGCTTTATGGATGTGGGGATTTCCCATTCCTTAATGGCTTTAATTTTTCTAGGGTCTAGCTTAACTCCTTCATGAGATACAATATGACCCGGATATTCCACCTCTTGTACTCCAAAGAAACATTTGGATCTTTTTGCATATAATTGTTTCTCCTCCACTAGTCGTAGCACCCTGTCAACATGTTCAACATGATCCTTCCAAGACTTGTTGTAGATTAGTATATCATCAAAAAATACTAACACAAATTTTCTAAGGGTTTGAAAATGGATTTCATCAAACCTTGAAATGTAGAAGGTGCATTGGTAAGGCCAAAAGGCATGACCAAAAATTCATACTGACCCTCATGAGTTCTAAATGTTGTTTTCAGAATGTCTTGAGTCTTCATTCTGATTTGATGATATCTTGAATGAAGATCTAACTTGGTGAAGTAAATTGAATCATGCAATTCATCCAATAATTCATCAATGACAGGAATGGGAAACTTATCTTTAATAGTGAGCTTGTTGAGCTCCCTATAATCCGGACACATGCACCATGATCCATCCTTCTTGTGCACCAATACTATTGGGGCAGAAAAAGAACTTTGGCTAGGTTTAATTATACGAGCCTCGAGAATTTCTGTAACCATACATTCAATTTCACGCTTTTGGGCATAGGGATATCTGTACGGCCTGATATTTGGAGGAACACTTCCTGGAATCAAATGAATAGCATGATCATGATCACGAATAGGTGGGAGACCTTTGGGACTCTCAAATACCTTGGAATGATTGTCCAAGACTATTTGGAGATTTGGAGAAATAGATGATTCCAATGTGGAAACATCTAGCGAACATAATTGTTCAATTACACATTTTCGTTCCTTTTTTAGAATCTTTGTCATACCATTAGAGCTGATTATCTTTCCCGATTTCCCTGCAATGCCCCTTAATACAACTTCCTTTCCTTCCATAGAAAATTTCATGAAAATTTATTGAAAATTAAAAGCTATTGTGCCCAAGGATTGTAGCCATTGGACTCCTAATACAATATCAGCACCTCCCATTGGAACGGAAAGCATTGGGCTAGTCAATACATATTCTCCCATGGATAGCTTGATATTATGGCA
>APFE031297883.1:144019-167121 GCA_000404065.3 Pinus taeda
TCATAGGGATGCATGAACCATCTGGAGGCACTCAATACACGTCAAACAATCCTCTAGAATGCTCTAGAAATGACCACAAGTAACTTTTTTAAGATGAAACTCGCGCCTTTTGACCTTTACAGGAGTACGCACCCATCCCTTGACTTATAGAGTGTACAAGTACGCAGGTACAATGAGCTTGGGATGCGTACATGCAGGCAAGGTAGAGAGAACCTGCATACCCAAAGATAAACATGATTTTTAATGACTTTCTCTTTTTCTTAAAGTTTGACATGGAGAGCAGAGGTATCAAGCTTGACAAGGAGGATAATATGACTGTTGATGGAGCCATATTAACTGCAGATAGTCATGGTGACAAATTTTAGTGTAACACAAGCTTATGCGAAAATTTAAAAAAAAAAACCACACACCTTTTTTCACTTTGTAGGAGCTCAATATTGAATCTGATATATCTCTGTAATTTCGGATCATCCAGTTCTAAAATTGCAACTTGCAGTAGCCCTCTATGTCCTCTTTCCAATGCCACTAGTCTGATCAAATTTAGATTCACCAAGGTAGAGTTATGCACAATCTCCCAAGATGACCTGACTATAGACCTTTCCAGAAGAGCGAACTTGTATGAAGTGCCACGTGTCACTATTTTGACCTTAGTATCTAAAAAATATGCATAGGAAACTACAGTCCATCCTCTTTTTGTAACCTCTGACAAAATTTCAATTTGATGCTCGAAACAAAAGTTATGATGATTTTCCCAAGGTCACCTGTTTGGAATGTAATTCAAGAGTCTGCAAAAAGGCCAATTTCCTCAGATAATATCTCCGCAAATATAGTGCGAAAAGCTCTGAAATTTGGGCCTGAGGTTCAGCACGATTTTGTCTCAAATGGGTTTTTTGTTTCGCTTCTGAAACGTCGCAGAAAAAAAAATCTATAGTGAAAATGCCATGATGACCTATTTGGAGAAGCGAAACCCTAGAATCCAAAGCTCTGATACCAAATGTTATGAAACCAGCTCACAAAAAGATAGAAAAGATAGTTGAACACCTTCAAATTCAGTCTCTTCGAGGGGGAAACCTCCTTACATTACACAAATGAACAATTCTTGGATGATACAAATGACAAAACCTCATTTCCATATATAGGAGTCTAAGGGGTCACAATATAACCAAGCCAACCTAACATAATAATATAAAGGCACAAAAATAACAATAGAGGGATTCTATGGGGCACAGTAATAACAATATGGGAACAATGCGGGCACAACAATATTAATAAGGGATACAACTACAATAGTAATGGGGGCATCACTAGTATTATAGGGAACTAACAGGCTGATGGAGAGACATAGAGATACATAAAATATTAGGTGGGCACTAGGCATAGGTATTATCCACACTAGAACTGTTGGACTCCTGCTGGTGTCTTTGGGTGAAGACGAGGGATTGGAATTTGGTTTCACTTGCAAGGCTTAACAAACAGTTCGTGGAGGGAATTATCGATATCCCATCCATTGGAACATTTGATTTACCTCCAGGTTTCAAGTTCCATCCCACGGACGAGGAACTAATCTCCTGCTACCTCAAGGGCAAACTCAATAATGGCCTCAAAGTAGTAGAGCGTGAGTTTATTCCCGAGATGGACCTTTACAAATGCAAGCCCTTGGATTTGTTTGATAGCTTCCATTTCTCTTTCATGATTGACAAATTCATGGGATCTGCAAATTCTATTATGTTTTTGAAGTATTTTTTCTTATGGACTAATTCTTATTGCCGCTCTAGCAAAATTTCAGTCACTTTTTGCCCCATTAAGGCCGAAATTTTAGCACATGGTAGATTGGTGCATGGAATTGCGCATTGAGATAATGCCAGTAACTAAATGTGTGTTTTTCATTTTTTTTTGTTTGTTTGTTTTTTTTAATGATGGTCCATGGATTTCCTTTCTGATTCTTTTTCACATCTCATGTCAAAGTAGATTTCCACAGTAACCTAATTGTTAATGGATTCCACTTACTAACCCAAACCCTATGAACTGTAGATTTTAGGAACGAAGGATGTAGTTGTAGGTTATTGGAACGCAAGATATAATTGTAGGTCACCATAACAGAGTCGATGTTATTGAATTACTATAACATAGTCCATCACATTAACAGAGTCCATCACATTCAATTATGGTGGCGTACCGCTATATGTTACAATTCTTGTAACACAACTGCAAATGAGGCATACTTGGAGGACTTTAGAGGCTTTGTGAGAGATCATTGATTGGTTAATGGTAACTGTATACTCATTGACAAGTTATTATTATTATTTTTTATTTTTTTTATTTATATTAATAATTATAATAATAACATCATTAAATTGTTAAGGAATGTTTTGCTTTAAAACACAGTAAATGTCTTCTCTCCTCTTAGTTTAACATGTTTTGTATGTTGGAATTTTGTTGTGGTTGAAGTTTGACTTCATTGTTATTTTGTTTTGATGGGAGGTTACTTTACCCTTATTATTTGCATTATATTATGAATCTACTTTGACTTATTCTTGTTTTCATTTTTTTTCAATTAAATTTTTATGTTGCGTTGTTATATATTTTTATTACTTTGTTGTTATATATATTTGTATAATTTATCTATATATGATAATGTTAAGTGTTCAATAAAATACATAATAATAATAATATGTGTGTGTGTGTGTGTTATAATAATGTTAAGTGTTCAATAAAATACATAATAATAATAATGTGTGTGTGTGTGTGTGTGTGTGTGTGTGTGTGTGTGTGTGTGTGTGTGTGTGTGTGTGTGTGTGTGTGTGTGTGTGTGTGTGTGTGTGTGTTGTTTAATAGAATCATGGATATTACAAAAATGTATAAGCAATGCTATTATCACTCCTTTAAACTTCAAATGG
Organism: Pinus taeda; assembly: GCA_000404065.3. Taxonomy (NCBI): domain Eukaryota; kingdom Viridiplantae; phylum Streptophyta; class Pinopsida; order Pinales; family Pinaceae; genus Pinus; species Pinus taeda. The sequence continues at coordinate 146,917 of APFE031297883.1, forward strand.
TTAGGGTGATCCCCCACCCATGGTTGCCCAAATATGAGTTTGGTTTCTTTTTATCTTTGAATTAAAAACTTATCAATATTTTGAGATGTGGTGATATGCATTTATATTTTATCAACCCTTTTTTCAAATGTGGTGATATGTGTTTTTCAATTATAATTTTTTTAGTGATTTTTTTTTATATTTAACATATCTCTTATTTATTTTGATTTTGAGATATTAAAACTAGTATTTTGATTTCGAGAGAAAACAAGATTAGAGGTGTTAAAATTATTGAATGCAAAGAAAATCTCACGTGAAAATGCCTTTTTACTGGATGAACAAACCACTGAATCAAAGAGTCAAGAATCTAATCAAGATTAAGATATCTCATTAACAAGAGAAAATTATGTAATATACCACCACTCCCTCGCATACGAACCAGAATACATTCATTAACTTTCTTGTGAAAAATATGCATATTGTGTTAGAAAATTATATATTACAGAGCAATGGAACACATAGAATATAGTAGAAATATAAACACAAAAAACGCATAAAACCAGACAGACACAGATATACGTGGTTCACCCAGTTTGGGCTACGTCCACCCCGAACAACCAGTCCTCCCTTTCCATTATCCATCAAAATGAAGAGACACAACCTAAAGCAGATCCGCTGTAATATCCTCTATTTACTCGCACAGTCTCACCTCTCTATTTCTCACTCGGAGAATACACATCTATTGCACAGCCGCAATACAATGCCCTCATACAAAAAGAGGGGTTTCCTTCTAGGGCAAAAAACCCTGAACTAAACATAAGTTCTACCGTTAGATCATTCGCCTAATGAACGGCCCAGATTGACTAGAAATTACTATACTTTTCCAAGGAAATTTTACAGTTGTTTTTAGCTTCGGGGGCACTGCCCCCGAAACCCCCTTTGAGGGACCGCTGGCCCCCAGACCCCCCAGCCAGGGGGATCGCGCCCCCCCCCCCCCCCCTCCGAACCCCCGCGGGGGACCAAGTCCCCCCGCACCCCCCCCCCCCCCCCCCCATGAAGGGGTGTACAAACTTCCTGAGGTATACATCCGGCTAAAACAAAGACCTCTAAAAAATCATGCTCCACACCCAACATATTTTTGGCCATGATTCCACAGTTTGTAATGATGTGGACTTAAATGGTAAAGGATGCTTGTCATAGTGGCTCATATATAACCTTGAGAGGGACGAGCAAAGACTTCCCTAATTTCCATAAAAATATTAGAAAATTAGATAAATTAGCAACTATATGATCAACAGATGTCATGAAAATATTGAATAGAGTTGATAAAGAGAATTCCTCCCTTGGGCTTAGAGGCTTTGCTAGCATTTCCAGTCACAGAGAATATGAAACCATTCTATTACTTCAAACTTCTAATAAAGGTATCAAATCCTTGTGATGATGGCTAAGAAACAAATGTCTAAGGGAGATGACTTTGAGACCATATATTTGATAACTAATGTAGAATCTCCTAATACTTTCATTTCTTAATCTTCAAGTTTGAAAATATTATGAGATCTTTGAGAAGGGCATAGACTTTCTCCATATTATTAGACAAAATGTCAAAACTCCATTCAACACAAGAAAATTGTTTGCCAAAAAAACCATACTTCAATCCTTATAAAATAAACCATTATTTTTTTTTATTTTATATATATATATAATTCTTTGTTATGAAGTATAGTTTATAAAGATTATTTGTTATATATAATTTGAGTATATTCTATTTAGGGATTATTCTTGGTTATTTATTTTATGTATATAGAATGTTTAAGATTATTGTAAAAGGATTGTATATGGTTTCTTTTAATCTGGTAAAATAAAAAGTATATATATATATAAAAAAAAATTGTTCTGAAAGTATAGTTTATAAAGATTATTTGTTATATATATATTTTGGGGTATGTTGTATAAAGATCGTTTTGTGTTTCTCTGTGTGTTAAGTATTTTTTTTAGAGGTTATTTTTTTGTTATTAATTATATGTATATATAAGAATTGATATGTTACCTTATATGGTTTATTTAAATATGTAAAATGAAATGAATTAAATTATTTAAGTATATTTCAAATCTTAAGTAATTTCAAAAACACCTTGGAAGTTAACTTTGGAAGGTTCGTGTTTTTATATCAAATCTGTAGATTTTCTTGACAAAAAAACAAAAATAAAAATAAAATGTATTTTATTGAGCTAAGAGGCTCATTATTGAGCGATAGATGGCATTGGTCTTAGTGGATGTTAATCATCATCGTCATCATTCTACAACCCAATATGAGGGGATGTGTAAGTTTGTCAGGGGATGTGTAGTTTGTCCGTCTGTAGGTTACCTTTAAAATAAAATAAAATAAAACAAAGAAAAAATATGTTTTAAATACAAAAATAATGTCGGTTATAATAAAAAAAAATGAATATATTGTAAAGTAATTAGAAGTAAAAAAAATGTGTCGCTAAGATGTTTAAATCTTATACTTTTCAAAAATATTTCAACAAGAAATTTAAATAAACTATGAGCCTCTGGAGTCAATAAACTATTTGAAGATCTATACTAACTAATTTATGATATCAAATTCATATATATATGGTTAAAATAAAATATTTTAATACAAATTAATATTGAAATATACTTTAAAATATTTTAATAATAAAAAAGAAACTATTTTAATTTGGATGTACATGTTATGTAAAAAAAAACTATGTGAATTATGTATATATCATGACAAAAATCATGTTTTTATGGTTAAAAAAATTATTTGGTCATATATATACTCTATTTAGCATTTAAAAATACAATCTAAAAAAAAATGAAAAATAACATTGTATTTTGTACTCTAAAGAAGTTTACATGTGAAGAAATTCAATCACTCTCGAGTCATGTTAGATCATACTTAATAGGACAAGTCTACGGAGGCTAAGGAATTGCCTCAATGGTTAAAAGTGGTCGGAACCTGGGCAAAATAAAATCAACAAATCTTGTAGAAGCAGTGTTTAAATCATGTTTTTGATCATGGAAATGGATTCAACACCATCAAAATCCTCTGGGGCACTAAAACATTTCTATTCCTTGGATTTATAAAAATATTGCCAAAATTTATCAAAATGTTGTCGAAATTTACATAATATTTTAGGGCAAAAAAGTAGTATGATTAGACTACGGCTACTTGAATCTATGAGAATTATACTAGGATTTGCACCACATGTTGCAAAGAAAACGACGTAAGGCAATGACATAAAAAATAAATAAATAAATAAATATGAAATTTTGTTTCTTTAATGGCGTTTCTTTTTCATCATATGTTATGTTTCACGAAGATTCCAACCAAGATATACTCAAAGTGAAGGTCATGCACCACACTTCACTCTAAAGTATTTATGAAAATGCTCTTCATTAAGATTCTCGAACCTTTATAAGTAAATGATTTAAATCAAATATTTCATAACAAAGTAATCTCATATCACCTTAATTCACAATTCTTTCTTCTAATTGAACCTTTCCATGGATAAAAAAATTTCAGGACTCTATCTTCAATGAATCTCAATGGACAACTGCCAATTGAAATTGGGTGGCTTTCAACATTATAAGTTATGTAAGTTGATTGATGAAGTAACTGCAAGGGTAGCACAGAGTTGATACCATCCAAACCCATTTCTCCAATGAATATTGAGGTTGCGAAGTAGAGTTCATTTGTCTGAACTCCCCCATATGTATATCGGACATTTGTTTACTTGGGTGCAATAATATTCTTTTTAATGCAGTCAATGCATTGTGTATATTTTATCCAACATTCGAACACACAGTGTAATGGGGATGGATCTTCGAGTGTTATCCTTTATACAGAGCATCTTCCTTCTTTAGATGCAATTAGAATAATATTAACAAAAACCTTTTGGGTTGGCATGGTAAATAAGAGAGTATAATAAGTAGATTGATTGAACGAAGTCATCATTACAGGGACCTACCGCATCAAATGATTCAGCCACCATGTAGCCTTTTCTTCTTTCCTATCATCATTATCAGTAAGCCACTTTTCACATTTGGGAAGTCCATCAACTATAAAAAGATTTATGTAGAATGCATTAGCTTCTGTATATGTAAATATTATGCATATTATTCATATACTTGAGTACTCAAACAATTGATGCATGGGGTTCACAAAGTTAAAAAATTGTTTAAAGATATAGAAATCAGAGGCGAGAAAGTAGTGGAGAACCCTCTTTGGCAACTAGTAGAAGTTTCTCCATAGGTTTTGAGAAAAGAGAGCCTGAGTTTCACGTAAATCTCTTTATTCCATTTTTTCTGATGCATATTAACAGTTGCATCAATGGAGGCCTCTAGGGTTTCAAAAAAATATCGTGAATAAAATCCACCAGACTCACTTTGAAGGACATGGGAGCAGAGTAATTGCGTCCACCCAATGCAATTTCCGTAAGTAACAAGAATCAGCCTTGCTCCTGCTAATGGGACATGACGCCGGGAGGAATAATGAAACCCGCATTTAGCTCACTCGTATAGAGAAACCCTCTGTCCTTTCTCATGAATCTATAGTCATGGGCTAAAGTGAAAATGAATCCCCCTGTAGAAGCATGCCCACAGACGGCGGCAACTGACAGTAACTTCAATTCCATGAGGGTTGTGACAAGGTGCATGAATTTGAGGTTGAGGATCTCAAATCGATCCTCTCTACTACAAGCTTTCAATGTTGTACGATGCAAATGTGCCACTTATCATTTTCTCCAAGCGAGCAAACTCGTTATAATTGTTTCAATCTAATGGCAGAGGATTCTTTGATCGTCTAACATAATATCCTACACTACAGACGGGTACACCGTGGCAGCTAGGGGAGTTGTTTTCAAAGGGAAATGCCTTACGACGTAATTATAGTGATAGATATGTTTATTTTAGAACATGTTTCTTGAATTTTAGTTGAATTATGAAAAAAATATTAGGTAGATAGTAGGGATTTAACCTACATGGAATATGCATATTTTCATTAGTAATTAGAATAAAAGGTTGAGATTTTATCTTAAAGGTATTTATACCTTTTTTCTTTCCAATTTAAATAAAATATTAGGAATGATGCATTATGAGATAAGTGTCTTTATACCTACTATGAATTGATGTCTACCCATAATTGACATGTATTTAAATTATATAAGTATATTTTTTTTTTACAGAAACGGTTATGATATTTCATTAACTATGTGGCCCAAAACCAAAAATACGGTTACAAAGAGCGGGGTAGAATTCTGCACGACTTTTCAGCCAACGAAATATATCACCTACTCTGAATATTCGCCTCTTTTAACATTTAACGAAATGGGCTTCTATTGTTGATATTCCGAGATGAAAGATGCAAATAAACTATTGTAGAAGGATGCAAAAAAACATGGCACTTTAGGGGATTGGATCCCAAAGAATTTCATTGTCTTTGAGGAGGGAACCTGCATCTAGTTGAACTGCCTTATTGGCCTCCTTATTTGCTTCTTTGTTATTCATTCTCAGAACATGAAAGAACTTCAGCTTCATGAAGTTAGTCATGCCTTTGATCCTTGAGAGGATCCGTGCAAGCTACAGGTCCTTTGGGATGGATTTGTTCACCAAAGCTTGGATGATCACCTGAGAGTCTCCGAGGACATTTGCCTCCTTGTAGTCCATTTTTTGAAGGAATTTGGTACCTTGGAAGAGGGCCATCGCTTCGGCTTGAATGCTTGAGGAGTGTCCTAGCCCCCAAGCGAATCTATGTCCTATTGTTCCCTCTATAATGACGATAATACCTCCAGCTCCCACAGTGCCTGGGTTCCCTTTTGCAGCCCCATCGAAGAAGAGGGAAGGAAGTGTTTGATTGGACAACCATATTTGGAAGTCGATTTCATTCTTTCTAATTTTCCAGTCTTTGATATAACAGGGGGGGTTGATTGTTTTTGGTAATTTGAATTTTAGACCATATCCCAGTTCTATGTCCTACTGACTTAAGTTGGTGTCATCTCCTTTATCCTCCAGCCATTCCACTAACTGACCTTTTGCTGCACTAGCCACTAATCTGGAGTCCCATTCTTTATTTTGGAAGATCCTTCTTTCCAGCCAGACTTGCCAACTGATGAACTTTGGTAAAGCGCTTCATGTTGACCTAACTATTTTGTTCTTTGGGGGAGATCCTAGGTAATTTTCCATCCAACTTGCCAACAATTCCAAAATTGATGAAGGAAAGGTGAATTTATAGTTCCAGGAGAAAAGGAGCTCCTGCCGTATGGAGGTTGCAAACTTGCATTCAATCATGATGTGAAATGCAGATTCTGTATTTTCCTTGCCGAGAGAGCATCTTGACGGGCCATAGAAGCCCCTTTTCTGGAGCCTGTCTTCTGTCAAAATCTTCTGGTGGTAGAGGAGCCAGCAGAAATGATCTACCTTGGGGATTGAAGGGGTTCTCCATATGCCAGACCATGGAGCTGGATTGGGAGGCACGTGAGGCCTCTCAAGGCATTTGATATATCCCTGGGCTACAGAGTATCCAGATCGACTTGTTCCCCATCCTCTCGCATCACATTTGCTCGCTAGAGTTGGAGCAAGGCCATGCAGCTACGTTATTAATGAATTCAAATCAGGACGCAGATTGTCTGCGACTGCGAGTTGCTTCCAACCCGACCACATGTTGTCGTTCCATGTTGAAAGGTCCCATAAAGAGTTTAAACCGGCCTCTGACATCCAGCGCTGCAGATCTTGCATGTCCTTTGTCTCAGCTAGCGGGGGTCTATTTAGAATGTTGTCATTCCAAATATGGATGTGCTTTCTGTTGCCAAGTATCCAGAAAGAGTGATTCCTAATCAGCGCACTGGTTTTGCTGATAAATCTGTTGAAAGGTGTATTAAAACGATTCTTGGGTTGATCCAGGCAACGAGTTCTCGGCCCTCTAAAATACTTCTTCCAAAGCGCAGTATGCACCCAACCAGGTTTTGGAGCGATTATTTTAAAGATTAGCTTGGCTCCCATGGCTAAGTTTTGTGCTTTGAGATCTTTAAAGTTCAGACCTCCCTCCTGAAAAGGTTTGGTAACTGTATCCCAATTTACAAGAGAGATTTTTTTCTCGTTTTGTTTGCCTCCTTTCCAGAGGAAAGTTCTGATTAAGTCCTCCATTTTATTTACGATTCCCTTAGGTGCCAATAGAACTGAGAATTTAAAAAGGGGCAGGCTGCTAAGCACTGCTTTTATGAGCATTGATTTCCCAGCTATGTTTAACCAGGAGGACCCCCAAGCCTGCATTTTTTATTTAAATTTGTCTAACTGAGGCAGCCAATCTTTACTTATAGCCCTCGAATGGAAAATGGGCAGACCCAGGTATTTGAAAGTGGACCATGAAGTTGATATTGTGAAACCGAGGCAACGGGCAATGGAGCTTGCAATTGAAGCCAGAATATTCCAGCAGTAGACATGACATTTAACATTGTTTAGAGCACTTCCAGAGATCTTACAATAGACTTCCAGGACTTCTTTGAATTTGGAAGTTGTCTGAGTAGTTGCTGCCCCCAACAGAAGAGTGTCATCTGCGAAGAGGGCGTGGTTGATACTTTTGACTCCTCTAGCTATGCATAAGCCGGCGATTTCTTAGTCTTGTTGCTTTTGAAGAAGATAAAAACTTAGCAGAGAGGCCTGGAGGACGAAGAGGAGAGGTGACAGAGGGCACCCCTGCCTCAGCCCTCTAAAGGCTTTGAAGAAATCAACAACCCTTCCATTCACCAATGGGGAAATCCATGGCTCCGAAATGCAGGCTCTGATCCACTTAATGCATCTTGGACCGAACCCCATTTTTTGCAGCACATCAAATAAGAAACTATGTCTAACATAATCGAAAGCATTTGCAAGATCAAGTTTTATAACCATACCTTTTTCCTTTCGGTGAAGACTGGACTGAATCGCCTCTTGAACCAGAACAAAGTTGTCCACCAATTGCCTACCTTGTATAAATCTGCCTTGATTGTCTGGGATGATTTTGGGGAGGATTCTTTTCAACTTGTTTGCTATCACTTTAGTTATAACTTTATACCCAATGTTGCATAGGGAGATTGGGCGAAATCTGTTGAAAGTGTTTGCTCCTTTCTCTTTGGGGAGAAGGTCGAGAAAGGCTGAGTTTGTGCATCCACCAATCTTCTAAAAATTTTGAGATTTTTGTATCATTTTGATAGAATTCCTTTTCTACTATCTGCCAGCAGACCTGAAGAAACCTAGGCGTGAATCTGTCTGGTCCCGGGGCTTTATCAGGATCCATTGCAAAAAGAGCTTCCTTAATTTCCTTCTGCGTGATTTCGGCTTCCAAAGACTGATTCATTTTATAGGTGATCAATTTTGGGACTACGTCCATCAAAGTAGCATTAGATTCAGATCCTGGCTCTTCTCTAAAAAGATGTTAAAAGTGGACTGAGCCTGCCTTTTTTATGCTATTAAAATCCTTCAAAACATAGTTGTCATCTTTTATTTCGTTGATGGAATTGTGTCCTTTTCTGGCTTGGGTTTGTTTGTGAAAAAAAGAGGAGTTTCTGTCCCCAGATTTAAGCCAGAGGCTCCTGGACTTGAGCCTCCAGTATTCTTCCTCTGCACGACAGGCCTTGTGAAAGTTTTGTTGAAGAATGACCTCCTTTTCCAGCTCTTCTTTAATGATTTCAGTTGTTTCAATATGTAGATGCTGATTTTCTAACGCACTTTGAGCTTTTTTCTTTTCTGCTACAGGGTTTGGGAGGGTCTTGGCCCAGGATTTCAGCAAGCCTTTGACTCTTCTGAGTTTTTCTTCCCACACAAAGAATGTTGATCCCTTAACTGGCTCCTTCCAACATTCTCTGATATTTTCCATAAAGTCTTTTTCATTGATCCAAAGGGAGCTGAATTTGAATGGAATAGGTCCCAGATCCTTGGGGGACAGTAGCTCAAGACTGATGGGCTTGTGGTCTGAAACGTTGTTTTGAAGAATTCTCATTCTGGCATCTAGTCCCAGGAGCAGAAAGGAACTTTGAACCAAGAATTTGTCAAGTCTTGCTGCTATGTGGCCCGGACCAGTTCTTTTATTTGACCAAGTAAATGTGCCTTTGATCGGCTTAATATCTAGCATATCCCAATCTTGCATGAGCTCTTCCGCCCATTCTCTAGCCGGATCTTTGAATATGCTCCCACCTCTTTTTTCAACTAAGAGGAGGGTGAGATTTAAGTCTCTGGCGATGATTATGTTTTCTAAATTTTCTTGCTCTGCCTGATTTTTGATGGAGTCCCAACAGATATTTTTTTCACCTACATTGTTAGGGGCATAAACATTGAAAAGACATATGATCTCCTTTGATTCAAGGTGTTGCATTTTTTAAAAAATCCAATGCATATTCAGTGACTCAGAAATTAAAGAGAACTTATTTGTGTTCCAAAGTGCTCCAATTAAATTCTATAAGTATATTAAGCATAGGTGTTTTTTTTTTTAACTGTGGTGGAAAAACCTATCAAACTCAGTTAGTCGAACCAACAGTGAGGACAGCCATCTCTAGCTGCTATCCGTGATTGTTGGCTGACTTATCACTGTTATCAAGGAAAACCATGCCACCTTTTTAATAACCCCTCAAGTGGTCCCCATGGGAGCAGGCTCTCACTCCTACCAGATGCCTCTGGGTCATGGGTCGTTAACCTGTTTCCTTATGTCCGAGGAAGACGAGCTCTTAGCCAAGCAGAAGCAGTTTTAGGGCATACTCCAGGCCCATGAAGTATATTAATCATAGTTACATTTAGCAAGCAAAGAAAAATATTCTTATATTATAATTTATATTTAACAAATAATTTTATATAGAAAAAATTGAATGAGGTGTACCACAAAATAAGTGTTTTAATATCTACCGTGCATATCTATATGCAATTATCATCTATATAATTTAATTTATATAGCTATACTAATTATAATAACATTAAACCATTGAAAAACAAGAATATTATTATAAATAAGTTGAACAAAAACATTAAAACTGTGTAGTTAGTTCCTATGAAGATACCAATACATTATATGCAATTATCATATATATAATTTAATTTATATAGCTATACTAGTTATATTTACATTAAAGCATTGAAAAAAATATATTATTATAAATAAGTTGAACAAAAACACTAAAACTGTGTAGTTGGTTCTTGTGAAGATACCACTACATTCAACTAGTGAAAGAGGATATTTTAATAATATAACCACGTTGAACAAATTATTTATATTGAAAATAATCAAGCCTTGTGGTTATCCCTTTCTTTCATTGAACAAAATTCCACATCAAATGTTTCAATTAATACACTTCATATGTTGAAATCTATTTATATGAATAATTTAATTTAATTGGTATTTAATATTTATAAATCTACAATTTAAATAAATATGGAGTTGGTCATCTATTTAAATATTTTTTAATTAGTATGAACAAAATTCCAGATGAAATGTTTCAATTAATATACTTTATATTGTTGAAATCTATTTATATGAATAAATTAATTACATTTCATATGTTGAAATCTATTTATATGAAATAATTTAATTTAACTGATATTTAATATTTATAATTTGTAATTTAAATTAAAATATGTAGTTGAATTATCTTTTAAATTAATATCTCAATTACATATTTAAATAATTTTTTAATTAATATTTTTAAAAATAATAACAATTTTAATAAATTATTTAATCAGTAAATTGCACCATTAGATAATCAATAATATTATTTTTTAATAATAATTATATCATATTTTATAGTGTTCTTAATCTTGTAAATATTTAATTATGCTATACATTTGTTAATAATTAATGCATATAAGTGTGTGGGCTTGTTACCCCATTTTTTTAAATCAATGTGTATACTGCAATCTAAAATTTCTATTAAATATTGTGCACGTGTAACTAGTCACAACATTTTCTAGACTAAGTGGATATTGCAATCTAGAATTTCTATTAAATATTGCAAGTTTGTTTGTGTATGCATTTCAAAATTCAATACTTCAATTTTTCATACTTACCATCACATTTTAGTTAAGTTTGTAATGTTAATCTTCTGTATTTTAATGTTTTGATATGTTATTTGACATGTCGAAAAATTGTTTTGAAACCTATATCATCTTTAAAATTATGTGTTTGCTTAAGATGATATGATATCAAGCTACCTTTTATAAAGTATGGTATTCATCTACAGATTTTTTTATTTTTTTTTTAACAAGAACGGTTAGTGTATTTATTGTCAAAAGTGGAGCATGCTCCTATTACAATCGACAGTAGCTTTAGAAACTAAGCAATGAGAATGAACTGAGGACGTAGTCCCTTCTTCTGTGCTTATATTCAAAAATTCATTGAATTCTTTGGCTTTTCTTGTTTTCTGTCTTACATATTGTCTCTGGAAGAGCAAATTCTGTGGCCTTTTCCTTGTGTTTTTCATTAGGTTGTTCCTTATGTTTGTTGTTCCTTCACTGATGTTCATTCTGCTTGATGTTCCTTCTGCTATTGTTCCTTCGGCCTACTGTTCCTTCGAATGTTGTTCCTTCTGTTGTTGTTCATTCTAGTACTATTCATTCTCCTGGTGTTCCTTCTGGTTGTTGTTCCTTCTACTATTGTTCCTTCATCTGCTTGTTGTTCCTTCTGTTGTTGTTCCTTCGGCCTACTGTTCCTTTAGATCCTATTCCTTCTGTTGTTGTTCCTTCTGCTTGTTGTTCCTTATGGTGTTGTTCCTTCTGGTCGTTGTTCCTTCTGCGGTTGTTCCTGCTACCATCTGTTGTTGTTCCTTCTGGTGTTGTTCCTTTTGCTTGATATTCCTTCTGCTTTTTGTTCCATTTGCTTGCTGCTTGGTTGTCTTGAATGTGACTTTCAGAGTTCCAATTACCACTCTCAATCTTAATATTGGGGCCAGAGAGTGCAGAACTGCCTTTTGTAGATTGTCTAAGACAAAGGATGAATCGAGCAAGGTCCTCCATTATGGCTAAGTTTTCCATGAGACAGCAGGTAGCGTTTATTGCCAGTGAGTCTGCTTGCTTGTTTAAATCCCGCAGAATATGGGATGAGTCAACTGTGTCGAAGTCTTTCAATATCTTTTGAATTCTCTACAAGGTTTTGTTTAAAGCTTGGTTAAGAAAATAATCTTTGGGGTTTAAGATATTAATCAGAAGCTCCGAGTCTCCGAATATTTGGATTATTTTATAACCTAACTCCTTCGCTATTTGGCAAACTTTTAAGAGGTTGCAACTCTCTGCTTGATTGTTCAAACTTATGCCTAGGCCCCAATTGTACCTAGCTTTATTCGATCTATTTGGGGAAAGAATCAATCCTCCTGTGCCTGGATTCCCCATGGACACTCCATCAAAGAAGATAGTGGCTTTTGAGGTCCCTTGCCACCATGTAAGAAAGTCACCTTCAGTGAGACGCAAGCGCGAAGTAGGAGCTTTCATCGATTTGCTGATTGATTCTTTCCTTTCCCCTGTCACGCAGGGTCCTAGCCACACAGAGACTTCTATAGATAAAATAAAGGAAAAAACTAATTTATCTACTATTTCCAACAAGAAAGCTTTTACTTTGGTAGCCATTTCCATTGAATTTGGGAGCTTGTTGTTGAAAACGCACTCATTTCGAGCCAACCACACTTTCCACGACAGGCATTTTGGAATAGCTTGCCAAATGTTTTTCCAGCTTGCGTTTTTAGTTTTTTTTTTCTCAGGGTTTTGATCTGCCCAAGAGGTGTAGAGAGAAACAACTAATATCTGGGAGGGGGTGGGTACACTAAGTCCGTGGAGGACCATCTTACAGACTTCTTGTGTGAAGATGTAGTCAACCAATAAGTAGTCAACATCTAAAGGGGCCATGGAACCCTCTTTTGTTCAGATTTTCTCCTATCAGTGCCTTTTTATGCATGAGTAACCAAGTTAAGAAATTCACCTTTGGAAGGAAAAAGCGAGACCAGACGGATTTCCAGAGCTTCGGTGTTAGCAATGATGCATGTGTAACTTGTAGAGAGGAGAACCCTTGAGCTGCTATATAAATTTTGGTTCTTCCCTACCCCCATTTTTCTTTGGATGAATGATGGACAGGGGCGAGGCTAGAGAGAGCTGCACAGAGCAAGTTTTTTGTGATTCCAGAGGGTCGGGAACCCCTGGAAAGGTTCAACCTATCCAATTCCCTTTGTTGTCCCAAGAACATATGTCTACAAGCCGGAGGAGGCCTTTGTTCACTAGCTAGATCCTTAAATCGTTACAAGAGTTTAGGGTGGTCAATGGGGCATTCCCTTGAATGGTATCCTCCCACAGTAATGTTCTTTGTCCATTGCCCAGTATTCTGAATAAATGTTATTGTATATGGCTTATACTTCTTGTTAGCCTCCTGCTGTAGCAGGTTACTCATATTTCATGATTGACATTTTACAGGCCAAATATGTCATACTTTGCATGCTGCAATGCTCCATATTTGCTAAACAGTCACCAAGGAAAGAAGGCTACTCAAAGTTCATCTACTGCATTCCAATTTTGAAGAGTCATTCTAGTTTTGCACAATTTCTCATCTAAAGGGAGGTCCAAACAGCTTAATCTTGGTCTCCCTAGGTTTCAATTTCCTGTTTTAGAATATAGAGAATGAAAATCTATCCAAACATCTTAATCTTGGCAGATTCTTAGATAGGTAGAGAAACAAAGGAGCCCAACTGCTTAATCTAGGCCCTTGGAAGAAATAAGGGTAGTTGTAGATAGGAAGGCATAAAAAGAACAAATTGAAATGATGGGTCTGCAAGTCTAAGTGCACCCAAACCAAAAGAAGAAAAAATGTTAGGTAAGTAGGCTGGGTAGGTAGTTTTGAGGTTGCAGAATCTTGATTTTTGATCAATTCTATGTTTTCAAAGTATCATCTCTACTCAGGTCACAGTCATCAGGCAATTTCATATGTAGGAGCTCAAATCAGGCATGACTAACTTCCCTTTCTTCCTCTTTCCCAAATCATTAACTAATCTCCCCAAAAAGAGGTCAAGATCTGCTTGATGTCTCTTAGTTTCATCATTCTCCATGTCATTAGCCTGGGTGAAGATCTGCTTCACTCAAGGAAGATCCATACTTTCTCTACAAAGCTCTATCTCCCCTTTGAAGCCTAAGATCTCTGAAACTTAGCGCTTTCTTGTCATCTCCATATTAACTACTGATATTATTATTTAACTCCCTATATTTTCCCCATCCCCCTACTAAAACTATGAGAATAATCCCCTTATGTAAATATCCCCTCCCCTTGGTTGAAATATAACCATAAGTACTTCTCTGGGAATTGCTAAGTCACCTGGACTTTAGTAAGAACCCTCCTTCTGCATAAATTTTCATTCCCAGGTGTTTGGACCCCTTCCAAAACACTAAGAAAACCCTTTCCAAATGCAAAAAACCCTCCCCGCGCATTTCTTTTTGGAAATTATTAATGTTTGTTTAATAAATTTCCAACGCACCAAAACCCATTTCCTAAAGTTCAGAACCCACAGCGCCGCAAAAAATTAAACCTTTAACGCGTGCGCTATTTTATTAAACTCCATGCATCTCCCTTTCCCATCCACCGTCAGATCGCCCCCCCTCAGATCTAACGGCCCTTGTTCGTATCGGGCGCCCTATTGTGGTGGTAGGTTACCACCCAATGTCCAACGGTTTTACCGTCGTACACTGGGACAGGTGGCAGCCTCCCATTACATCGGGCCGCCCCTGACAAAAACCACCTCCGTACCAAAGGCGGTCCGATGCACAGGCCAAAACTGCCCTCCCCTCACGTAACAGGAGCGCCACCTCACCCTGCCACGTCGCCTCCACATCACCTCACACTCCCTGCGCCCGGCCCACGTCACCCTGCCACGTCACCCCGCCGTACTGCCACGTCACCTTGATGATGTCAGCATGCTGACGTCATATCCGTACGAGAGGACCCCACTGCTGACGTCAGCATGCTGACGTCATGCTGACGTCAGCAGCCAAAAAACGGAAATTTGAACAAGCGCAAAAGTCGAGCTTCGGAGCTCCGGAATGAGAAATGGAGGCAGTTTTCGATGCGCGATTAGCGCTAATAGCGCATCGCTACGGGAAATGAGCCATATTGGGGAATCTTTAGGGAATCTTTTGATTCCTTGGCCCTTTTTGCACCAAAAAAGCCCGAAATTGCCCGATTTTTCCAAATTAAACGAATTTGAAGACAGGGAGAGACCACGAACATAGATTAAAGAGTATCAGATCAAATATGCAGACAGAAAGCACGTCAAAGAGTATAAGGAAGCGGCGAAGACCATCAATGTAGCAGTAAAGTGTATCAGAGGATATTTTCTCAAGGCTCGAGGCAAATCCAGCATTAAAACGAAAGCTCTGAAAGTCAAGAAGCAATTGAAGACGCATTAAAGGCTCACCAACACGAATGACTGCACATTAAACTCACAGAAGATCAGTGGACCAGAACTCAATGCACAGTTATGACAGAACCACTGCACCAAGTCACACAGGACACCTCATCAACTCAACTAGATGCAGCTGCCTCTGGCGCAGCCCAAAGGACTTACTTACATTTAATTCCAGCAATAATTAGGTTATTAGAAAAACTTTTTCCTGCAGACCTGTTTAGGTCGATTGTAATAAATGACTTCAGATATTTTTCTTATATATACCACCTTGAAAAATGGAGTAGGGGTTGATTGGTTGATCAGTAGCTTGATCTTTGTTATTCCGATCTTTCTCTCAAGTAGAGACTCGCACTGTAACTGTGATGCTTTCTATAATCAAAGACTGCTGAAAGCATGGATTCTGAAACTGTCTGTTGTGTTTAATTAGCCGAGGAGTGATTGTGGAATTCCTGTGCTTCTACATGGTTCAATAAGTGTTTCTTAACTTTGTTAGTTTTATTCATGTTTGTTTTATCACAAATCTGCCCTCTAAATTACAGAAAAGAAGAATAGTTTAGGATTTGCTTAGCTGCACCTTAGGCTCAATTTCTGCAATTTTTCATGTTTTCATCAGGAATAGTTATGAACATGCATACTTAAATGATCTTGTTTACGATGTTTCTTTCACATATGAATGATAGTTTAGGAATTCTTAACTGCTCCTAGATAACCATTCATTCACTTCTCCTCCCTCTTAGTTTTGATGAAAGATTCTTAATTGCCTTTCATACCTGACCATCATTCCATCCTTTCAGCAAATTGATAATTGTCTCATGTGTGGCTATCCCGCTCCACAAGCCTCTTGTGACCAAGAAAACGCAACAGCAAACCTTAATCCATGACTCCATGCCCAATGGTTTGAAACTTATCACCCCTTACCTTGCCTCTTTGCTTGAAATTTTCTACCTGGCGTACATCTTCCATCCAAACAAAAAATCAAAACCCCTGAACCTGACAACTAGCCTAAAATCATCATCAACAAAGTTAAATCATAAAGAGAGAGCCCTCTCTGATTGCAGGTGGGCTAGAACCTGCAGTCCAAAGATTGGTTTGTGGTTACCTTGGTCGTATCCCTACAGGAGCCTAGGGACAACCTGAGTGATAACATAATGGCGACTCCACTGGGGACTTCCTCAGATAATCTCACAAAACCAGTCTGCAGCTCCACAGAGGAAGAAACCGACCTTTGAAGGTCTCGGTCGACCTGTGTTTTAGAAAAATTTCCCAAAAAATAGATTAGAAGCTAGCTCCTAAAAAGCAAACACGTCATACAAGATCAAATCGTGATCCTAATCGCCCAGCTGTTTTTGAAAATCCGAATTTAATTCCTAAGATCATTAGAAAACAAAAGCCACAAGAAGACCCAACTGCTGCGAGTCCTGAAATAGTTCAACCAAGCGGTGTTCCAACCCCTATCAAAGTTCTATTTCGGTCAACCCCAAGTTCCCCTGGTTCATCCCCCCCTTCTCCTAGCAGCTCTTCTACACCTCCATCCTATACCACTACCACTACCACTCCTTCTACCCCGGTTGTTCCTGTTATCCCAGTTGCCCCAGTTTTTCCGCTTATCCCCATTAACATGGCTAATATATATGCGCCCTTACAGCTGCCTGCTAATCCCGGGGCTATGCCTCAGGACTACCAGACAAAAATTACATATTTTGATGGCACAAACTCCTGCACCGCCCTACAACATACAAAGGAAAATGCAGGTTTCCTCGGAGTTATGTAATTGATTTTATGCCAGGTGGGGAGATGAAGATTTGTCAAAGTTTGACAGGTGATGTTTTAACCTGGTTTAGGGCACTTACACCCAATTCCAATATTAAACCCTGAGCTTATAGCAGACATTATAACAGATGGAGAAAAAGAAGACCCCTTAACATACTATCTGAGTATGATACTATCAAAAGAAACCTCAGGAAACGGTTTTGATTACTGTGCAAGTTTAATAATGTTTACAATGCAATACCACAAAATTAAGACCTCCACCTGATCTCGCTTTGTACAAATTCCCTGATGGCTTTGATGCTGAGATGGCATATCAGTTAAGGGAAAGAGCCCTTCAAAGCCTTGCAGAAATGCAAGATGTTGCTGTTAGTGTGGAGGCAAATCTAATTGCTAAAAGAAACAGAGCCAGAACTAAGAGAAGAACCACCTTTAAGTAAGAACCCTCAGCCTTCGATCAGAAGCTAGATGCTATTATCAGTGGCATCCACAGGATGGGAGACAGAGTAGAGAATGTTGAGAGGAAAACTTCATGGGAAGGCCAACATCCCAATGCCATAAGGAACTCGAACTTCAGAAAAACTCAAAACACAAACGCTGGAAGGGTCAGTCCCGACCATGATATTAGGCCTCCTTTCCAAGAGAACTATGCGGAGGCATCTACCTCCAGTGAGCCCACAGATGGGACTCATATGAACCTGATAGATTCGGAAAATGAACAGAAAATCTTTCTTACTGAAGAGGATCGAGAATACCCTGATGTAAAACAATTTCACACCAAGTTGGGAGAGTCTTTCGATTTCAAACAAGGCTATGATACTGCTGTGTACGAGGTACACAAACAATACAAATTGAGAACAAGGACCATTGATGTCCCCGCATCTAGATGAACAAAAGATAGCAAACAACCCAACAAAATTAAAGGAAATGACACCACAAATCAACCAACTGATAGCTCTGTCCCAAACCTGCATCAGGTAACTGTGGAGGATATAACAAACACACAGCCTCCTATTGATCGGCCTCTATCTCCTTCCTCCCCAAAACAAAATCTGAACGGCACTCTAAAAAATCCTCCCAAAGCAGAAATACCACAAATTGTCATTCATCATAACATTGACATTCCAAAAGAAAACATAGAGAGTATGCCTGAAAAAGAGGAATCTGCTGCTTTCAATGCCAAGAACTCATTGGAAAAACCTTTCAGTTTAGAAGCAGAGATTGGAAAACTCAAGATATCCATTCCCCTCTCAGAACTTGCCAAACATGATGTATATAGGCAACAAATTCAAAGGTCACTTAAACTACCAGAGGTAAGGGATGATGTAAACGTTTTAGACGATACCCCTGAGCTGCTGTTTGGTCCAGAAGTTAACGGAAAATCAACATATGGACCTGTTCCACCTTTTTATGTTAGTCTGCACATACATGACAAGATATTGCTTAATGCCATGTTTGACTCAGGTGCCTCACATAACCTTATGCCCAAAGCTGTAATGGAAAGGTTGAACCTTGATGTCACAAGACTGTACAAAGATGTATATTCCTTTGACTCAAGTCAAGTCAAATGTTTAGGCTTGATTAAAGACCTTTGTGTGTCTCTAGTCCAATTCCCCAATAAGACAATCTTAATGGACTTAGTAGTTGCTGACATTCCCACAAAGTATGGCATGCTCCTATCCAGATCATGGGGAGAAAAATTGCAAGGATCCCTTCAACTCGACCTCTCTTATGCCACTATATCTATCTTTGGGAAACCAAAGAGACTATATAGAGAAACTTTAATGAAGTATGTGGTAAGTAGTGAGGAAAAGCCCCAAAATTTTCCAATTTACTCAATCCATTCCGATATGGATTTTTTTATTTTATTTAATGATAACACCAACCCTCCAACTAATGATAAGCCGTTATCCTTGGAGCAAGAAACGTACATCAATGAGGAATCAGTTTCCAATACCCTTGAAATTGTCCTAACAGTCAATCCAACCAACAAACAGCAAGAAGAACATCCCGAAACAGAAATTATAAGTCTGCCCGATCCTCAAAAAACTGAAACTCTCAATACAAACCTCAAACAAGAAGTCACATGGTATTTGGAGTTTGATGGTTCGGTTAACAAGTTAGGAGTAGGGGCTGGAGTATGGATTTACAATACACATGATAATCACGCACAAGGCCATGCCTATAGACTCAATTTCAGATGTACAAACAACATGGCAGAGTCTGAAGCTCTTCTCTTAGGCCTTAAGCTCCTCAAAGTCCTAGGAGCTACTAAAGTGTCCATCCTAGGTGACTCTGACTTAATTATACAACAAATGAAAGGTAACTTTGTCGCTAATGATAGTAGAATGAGAGCTTACAGAGCTGCTACCACCGAATTACTCAATGCCTTCAATGAATTCAAGCTTGCCAAAATTGCACGAGATCACAATATTCATGCCCACAATCTAGCAACCTTTGCTAGCACATGCAAGCTTCCCTCTGAACCAAATCACCACTTCACCGCTGAAATAAAACACGGATCTTCGGTCCCTAACAATGTCAAGGATTGGCAGGTATTTCTTAACAGTTTCTTAACTCTTGAGGACGAATTTTCCAACACAAACATTGACATGGATGCCATGATTGACTCACAACAGCTAGCAGAAGAAAATCACCTAACTGTAACAGTTGCAAAAGCTAAACAAATCCTTAACCCAACTGTTTTTAACAATACAAACATAGAACAGCTGAAACAAATATGTTTAGAGGAAACAGCCAAAGCAGAAGATGAGTTTATTGATCTAAAGAGTAATGTTCTACCTGCCGACCTTACTCCATTGGAAGACATGTTTGATGACAATGATGTGCCCAAAAAGCCAAAGATGGAACCTTTGAATGCTGCTATAGAAGAACACAACCTAGGAACACCAGAGCATCCCAGAATGATTAAGTTGTCCAAAAATCTGCCCCCTGATCAAAAACCGAAATACATGGATTTTTTCAAAGAATTCCAAGATGTATTTGCCTGGAGTTATGAGGACTTGAAGTCCTATGACACCTCAGT
>APFE031297883.1:182191-204675 GCA_000404065.3 Pinus taeda
TATATATAGAAAGGAGGTTTTGTCATTTGAATGATCCAAGAATTGTTCATTTATGTAATGTAAAGGAGGTTGCCCCCTCGAAGAGGCTGAATTCTCAGGCGTTGATCTATCTTTTCTATCTTTTCTTGAGCTAGTTTCATAACAGACGGGCTCTGCATTGTCTGTGAAAGAAAGTTGTGTTTCTGTCTCTAGCTTGGAGCTAGAGGTTGCGAGACTTAAGGAATCAGTATTCCTCTTCCTATCGAAAGGAAAGAAAAGAGTTGAACTGGGTGTTTTGTTCGATGAGCAGTTGAGCTTTGGTGATTTCATTTCCTTCCATGCCTAACTGAATCTCAGCTAGAGCCTGAACTGTCTTTTGTCTATGGCTCGTTGGAGTGGAAAGGGTTTTTTTTTTGCCCAGGCTTTTAATGTAGACTTAGTGTGTTTGAGTTTCTATTCCCACAAGAAGATGGGGAATACTTCAACTGGTTGCGACCAAACATGAGCCACTATGTCCATAAAGCCCTCTCTCAATACCCAAATAGGGTTGAATCTAAAGGGAATAGGGCCCAAGTCCTCCTCTTTCTCTATCAGCAGCGAGATGGGGTTATGATCAGATGTTATTTTGGGCAGTATTTTTGAAGAGATTAAATGCTTCCCCTCTAGCAGAGTACTTTGAACTAGGAACTGGTCTAAACGGGCAGCAACGTTGGCATTACCAACTATATTATTGGTCCAAGTATAATGACCTTTCTTAGGTTTGAGGTCAAGAAGGTCCCATGAGATAATTAGAGACTCCACAGATGTGTGGAAGGGATCTTTACCCCATACTCCGCCTTTTTTCTCATTTGGGTCTAGTGTGATGTTAAGATCCCCCACCAAAATGATGTTTGGGGGTGCATAGATTTCTAGGAAGTCTGAGAGAGAATACCAGCAGTGCTTGTTTTCCAGGAAGTTAACAGGAACATAAAGATTGAAGAGAGCTAAATAAATCTTACTTGGGAGATATAGAAGATCTGTATATATCCAGTGTTGGGTTGCAAAGGAGCTTTTAAGCTGGAACATATCCTCCGACAATAAGGTTTCCAGGCCCCCTGAAGTACCTCGGGTGCTAACCGCTTTTCCTGAGTTCTTTTTCCATTTGGTTCGACTTAAAGATAGAAGAGCATCTTCTTCTATCTTTATCTCTTGGAGTAGGAGAATGTCTAAGGTTTCCATTCTTAATAGATCTTTTACTGCTTCAGCTTTCAGAGGGTTTCCCAGACCCCTGCAATTCCAAGAGACAATCTGCATTATTTACTAGAGAGGGGCGGTGCAGGCCCACCTTATGGGGGCTTGGTCCTTGTGTTTCTACCTAGTGACATTTCAATTATGGACTGACTGCCCCACATCTTTAGTCTCTCCACCTCTTCTTCTCTGATCTCCTTGTGAGACTTCCTTCCTGCCTTTTTGTTGGACTGCTCAAGAGGTTCATCTTTGAAAGAACCAGGATTGTCTATCAGCTTTTTCTTTTTGGTCATTTCTGCATAAGAGGGTGGGGAAGTGGCACCTACTGGAGGGCATTGATTTTCATGTTGGATTGCATCTACACAAGGGGTTTTTGAAATGGCTTCTACAGTTTCTTCCTTAGATCCTGAGTTTATTTCTATGTCTGCTATCTGTTCCTTATTCTGTTGCACCTCTCCCTCTTCAAGTTTTGGTTGGTCTTCTAGAGGGTTTAGAGCAGCAAAAGGATTTGTTGATATGGTGGCATTTGTTGCGGCTTGATCTTCAGTTAAACTCTTCCCAGCAGAGGGTCCTTTAGTCTATGGATTCCCTCCTTTCCTTCTCACTCTGTTGGTATGTTTGGATGTGCCTACTTTTTTGTCTTGTGTCCATTGTTCGCCCTTTTCTTTTTCAGATTCTTCCTCAGTTTTCTTCTTGCAGTTTCGAGCGAAATGACCATAGTCGCGACAATGTCGGCACTTGAAGGGGAGTTGTTCATAATCTAGTTCTTGAATGTGCGACCAGCCAGCTATGGTCAACTTGATCACCTTAGGTAGTCCTATCTCTAGATCAACTTCAACACATATTTTGGCACACGAATATTGTTCTCTCCTTTCATCCCTATCAACTTATTTACCTATTTTCTTCCCGATTGTTTCCATAGATTTCGAGTTCCAGCAATGAAGAGGAAGATGGGGTAACCTTAGCCAGACAAGTACGACTGAAGGAGTGTCAAGGGAAGGATCAAAGTCTAGCATCCATTTATTCAGATAGAGCCCTTGGGGGCCCATGAAATATGGACCATTCCAGAAAATAAGATCTCGATCTTCTGCTGATTCAAAAACAAAAACATAATAACCTCTACCTACCATGTGGCTTTAGATTCCTTCAGAGACAAGGGGCCTCTAGTTTCATTGGACCCATCAATCAATAGCTTTGGGAGAGGGCCAAAGGCCCATGAATTGTCCAATGAGTCCTGATCTGCCAGGTTCAGCGCAGTCCAGCATGGGTGTTCCACAAGCAGTTCTACTGAGGGGATGGAATTGGGTTTCTTAACAAATTTCTGTTGGTTCTAGTTTCCTTTCCTCTTGCCACAGGAGGCTACCAATCGTTTGAAAGCATCGATCTCAGGAGGGGGAGGAGGGAGGCCCCCTCTGGTGTCCATGTTGGTTGGACTCAAATTTTTTATGAAGAGGCTCATTGTGCAGGGCTTTCTCCACTCTCTTTCTGGTTGGTCTCAGCAACGAGAGGCTACCGAGAGAGCTCTGCGGGAGCAACGGTGGCTAGGTCTATTGAGCATGCTCCATTCATCTACTGAATTTTAATAATGGGCACATTAAAGAAAAAGAAAAAATCTGTTATTTAAACACTTTTAAATTTTAATCCAAAATCATAAAACAATATTAAGTCGCATCGTCAGCAGAGTTTGGAACATCTCAAGAACCGCATTTATTATAATGAACTCATTTCATTTCTTTCTGTAACATCTCTATAACATCCATTCCACCGCTTTTGCTTGCCTCAACAACAGGTGAAACCACCTATGCTGGTTTCTTCAGCCCCACGTAAAGTAGAGACTGTCTACATGAAAGGACACGAGGGTTTGGAAATGAGCCATGCGTTTATACATGTTGAAAATAGCAACAAGAAATGTTAAAAATAGAATCCAAAATATTCCAATTTTAATTTGTCCTTGAATTAAAATTTTGAATTAGATTCAAATTTAGTCTCACCAGCTACTTGGAATTAATTAATTAATTCATTATGGATTAATTAGTTGGAGAAATTCAAGTTAGAAGTCTTTTTGAAGTCATGCAACAGTTATCCCTTAAATTAAGGAGATTATCCCTTAATTAAGGATATTATCCCTTAATTAAGGAGATAAGATTGAGTTATATTTGAGTTGTAATTAGTTAGGTCAGTTTACTGAGTTAAGTCCAGTTAAATTAGTTTCAAACTGTTTGAGGAACTAATTGTGAGGTATCAGTGAGTGGATGATGCATGCACTCAATAAGTGTACACCAAATAACTCAAGATTCTCTCATCAAAACTCATGCATGTCTATTCTGAGAAAGACCCGGTTGAGCTAAATGTCAAGGACAGGTTATTATCAATTGCATGTGTTTTCCTATCAAGGAAACTCATCCATGCAATCAAAACAAGGTTCCTCGAGGATTGTGCAGTTTTATAGGGTGTGAGATCAGTGTTACACTTGGTAACAGGAGGATCACCCAAAGAAACTGCGCAAGGAAATAGGAGGCTTGAAGCGCTGAGGAGAAGGTTTGTGAGAAGCCTTGTTTACCTGTGAGCATCCAGGCGGATTGTGTTGAGAGCTGGCTAGATGTGAGAGCTAAAGCTTTGTGTAATTCTGAGATATTTCCACCTTGTATGATAATACAGATACTGGGGTTTTTAACTGAGGCTTTCCCCTAAGTATTTTATGTGTTTCATATGCATTGATTCTTCTTCTTCCAGTTATATGTGTTAAACTCGATCTTGCTCAATATTTATGCTTCCGCAAAGCAAATTGATAGTAGAAGTAGATTATATTATTTTGCTTTGATATATTGCATTATCGAGTTAATCTACAATCAGATTTTCCACATAGATCTCAGAGATAGATTTGTAGAGAATTTGCAGGAAATTCTACAATACAATCTGCGTGGAAAGTGTGGTGGCATTCTGGTAATACTCACACCATTTTTCCTTCCCTGAATTCTGCCAAGCAAATAGGCAATTGATATTGGCTAAGTCTGAGTCAAAACCCGCATTGATGGAAACTGTGTCAATTCGTCTAGCTTTTCCAAGAAAGGGTCGATAGGAGCCAATGATTGCAATATGTTCTGATTTGGGAACAATCTCCTTGCATGAACAAATAATGTAGGGGAAGTTATTGAATGTAAAATGACATTCTTCTTTAGAAAAACAACTGATATACCTGCATCAAAGAATCGACACTACCCTATTTCTAGTTGCCTTTAAAATAAGAAAAATAAATGTCCAAGTATAGGGTAGGAACATATCAAAAGTGAGTGTTTAAAAAAGAGAGAAATGCCCAGCGAGGTCTGAAGCAAAGATATTCAATTATGCCCTCTGTTTCTATGGCCTTTGCATTACAATTCAACACCAAAGCAAAGACGAATCATCGAACTCCCTGACATGTAATTGGGGAGGTTTATTAGCGATAATAGAATGTTTGCAAGTCGATGTATTTCTAAGATGAAGAAATTTCCATTTTCACATCATCGGTGGAGCTGTGAAGCATCTCAACAACCACATTTATTGTAATGAACTCATTTCTTTTTGTAACATTCATTCTAGCGCTTTCGTCCGCCTCAGCGGCAAACGAAGCCACCTCTGCTAGGTTCTTCAGCCCCACGTAAAGCAGAGATTGTCTGCATGAAGGACATGAGGGTTTGGAAATTATTCATGCATCTATACAGTCCGTGTGGAAAGTTTGGTAGCATTCTAGTAATATTTGCACCCTTTCTCCTTCTCTAAATTGCGCAAAACAAATAGCAAATAGGGAAATCCAGGGTTCCGATTGGGGATCTTGTACTGTAAACTGACGTTGGAAGTTATTTTAGATTCATTTTCTTGATAACAGATTTACCTCTTTCGACATTGGCTTCAAGTGGTGGCTTGGACACCACTTGCCACCATCTTCTATAGCATAAAATGGCAGCTACCCCAACGTGCATTGCTCTCTAGGATGATGGCTAAGGCTGAGTCAAAACCCACATGAAGGCAACCATTAATGGAGACGATCTCTCCTCAGTTGTGATGCATTATTATCAATGGTGGTATAAATGTCAAATTTTCATTTGAAAGAGCATACGAAAATATATGTCTCAGATTAGTTAGTGATACGAATTGGATCCTAAAGAACTCTTTAAGTTTTTCATAACTCTGTAAAATTCATGCCAAAGTTTCAAAGACTTAAAAAGGTTGAGCTTATCAGAAATATCCTCAAAGAGTTGTAATTTGTGAGCAGCACCAAGCAACGAGGACCCTCGGTCAAGCATGCCGACCGTTGGCCCATGGTAACGCGCGTTGCCATGAAACAGTAAAAGGGGAAGCCTTTTTTAGAAAAGGGGGAGGTTTTTGATATACGATTAGCGACAAGTCACTAATCACATATCGTCGGGCAAACCCCCCAAAGATGGAAAATCCCCAAGCGACCTAGACCCGAAAAGTAAAAAACCGTACGGAATTCGTCGATTCTGTCAGAGGCGGGTCCCACACGAAAACTGACAAGATATCAGAAGGGCTTCGAGCGGTAAGCAGTTTCAACTGAGTCCCGCCCGATGCCAACACACTGGGTGCCATGCATCCAGCGGAAGAGAGAGAAAACTACTCGCATCAGACGAGTAAATTTCATGCAACTTACCCACCCAATATGGACGGAGACCATAGGATCTAAAGGCTCCAGATCCACGGCGGATGTGTGATCTGATGGATGACCGAATTCAATAGGGTAAACAGGCCAAGTTGTATAAAGTTTGAAGTCTGGCATGAATAATGAGTTGGAAGAGGAATCATGTTCGCAGGCAGTCTGGGAGTTAAACGAAAATAACGACAGTTCAAACATTTCCAAGAGAACTGACACCCAATTCATTATGAAATAGGTGGCCACTTCCCTGTGAAGCATCACACAGAGATGATGATGCAAAACAGAGGAATTCAAACGGACAGAGGCAGGAGAACTAGAGCATCGGGAAGCAGAAATGAACAATCAAAAAGCATATTGGCTTTCAAGCCACGAACTGACAAAAACAAAGCAAGCAGTGAGGAAAGCAAGTTAAGAAAGCTAAGAGCAGATAACAGAGAGAAGAAGCCGAGCTGACTTGAAGGCAGGATTGAGCCAGACAGAGCCAGAGCTAGTCAGGGAGTCTGTGTACTCCAGAGAAGGCTTGAGAGGTTCAAGAGAACTCCTCTGTACATGCCTGTCATGTATGAGTCCCAGATTGGGCTCATACTATTGTGACCAACAGAGGTCGAGTTTCAATAAGGAGAGTCTGTGTACTCCAGAGACTTGGGGGATCCAAGTCCAGTCCTACTGATTTATATCTGCTGAGTGAGACTCAAATAGAGCTCATTGTTGTAAAAATTCTACTTTGAAAACATAATAGAGAGGCCACCACTGAAGGTTGGACCAGGAGACGTAGCCCAAGAGCATTGGGTGAACTCCTTATTAAACTTGTTGTGTTTACATGTTTGCATGTTATGTTTTCTCTAGCTGCTTCAATGTCTATGTATTTCACAATCTTATCGATCTATTGCATAAAGCAACATAGGCACATACATGCACATGAGTCTGTAATACCTTTAATTCTTTATCCTGGATAAATTCTAGATTAGTTGGATCAAGCACAACACCCACAGGCATAAAGTTATGAATGATAACTAACTAATACCAGTTTTAATAATTGTTTTCAAATCATATGATAGATA
This sequence comes from Pinus taeda, assembly GCA_000404065.3. Classification (NCBI taxonomy): domain Eukaryota; kingdom Viridiplantae; phylum Streptophyta; class Pinopsida; order Pinales; family Pinaceae; genus Pinus; species Pinus taeda. The sequence continues at coordinate 189,110 of APFE031297883.1, forward strand.
TCATTTATTTCAATCCTCTAACACTAAAATCAATGGTCCAAAATGACACAAGTGGTATGAGAGGGGAGTTTTTCTCAATAAAAATGCCTTACGACGTAAATATAAAATTTACAACTTTTAATTTCAGAATCTCAGAATGCAAATGCGATAGGGGAGGGACACCATTACCCGTTCGCCCTCACCTCCACCTCAACTACGGGCGCATGGATGCCACTCCCGCTTGTACAACACCTAAGCGACGTGTCCTGCCGCGTGTTGTGGTGGGTGTCAGCCTTCAAAAAACTAATTTTACTCTTTCCTTCACTTGCTTCCACCTGTTTGTCGTGATGTATGTTTTGCTCCGTGTATTTTTGTTTGTGTCTGGTGTTTGGGCAAAGCCCTTTGCTGACGATGGCATGGGATGGCTCCATTACCTATGTGCCTTGTATGCCATTGTTGACCTGCTAGCCCGGCTAGTTTGCTTGCACGTGACTCATTTGTTGCTTGAGTCACTTATAATTTAATTTGTATTTGGTATATTTTAATGAACCACAAAGTTATATGGAAGTGTGGCCTGTGTATTTATCCTATTTTAGCTTAAACAATAGGGTGCGTTAATTTATTCATTTCGGATGGAATTCATTGGGATGCAACTTTATCATGTCTAAGTGAATTAGGTTTTGCACTTATTCATATTCTATTGGATATTTTTGCTGCTTATGCCTAATGTGAATGTATGAGTTTTGATGTTTATGTTATACATTGGATATAACTGGTAGGGTGTTCCCAGATAGATAGATGTATTTGTGTTGGTGGAAGATTGTTAATTGAGTTCTAGTATGGTTACATCGTTTATAGTTTTCTTTAGGCCATCATGTGTTGCCTGAGTTAGTTATAATTTAATTTGCATTTGGTATATTTTAATGAACCACAAAGCTATATGGAAGCATGGCCTGTGTATTTATCTTATCTTAGATTAAACAATAGGATGTGTTAATTTATTCATTTCGGATGGAATTTGTTCGGATGCAACTTTATCATGTTTGGGTGAATTAGGTTTTGCACTTATTTGTATTCTATTGGATATTTTTGTTGCTTATCCCTAATGTGAATGTATGAGTTTTGATGTTTATGCTATACTAGATTTAACTAGTGGTGTGTTCCCAGATAGATTGATTTATAAGTTGTGCTAGTGGAAGATTATTAATTGAGTTCTGGTATGGTTACATCATTTATAGTTTTCTTTAGGCCATCATGTGTTGCTTGAGTCAGTTATAGTTTAATTTGTATTTGGTATATTTTAATGAACCAAAAAGTTATTGGCAACAGTTGTAACAAGTAAAAACATTTTCTTAAGGCATTTAAATCTAATATTTAAATGTTGATATTTAAGCATGTTAAAGAGTATCAATGAACTCAATTCCAAAACTTGAAATTGGATAGTTGGAAGTGTCAAGTATAGAGATTGACATTTAGCAAAATAAACTACCAATAAACTTATAACAGAGGAAACCATGTGTCGAAGGCATGCTCTTGAAAGTAAACTAACAAGCTAGCCAACCTTTTTCCTTCCATAAAATATAGGGTACCATCGAAGGGATCAATATGATTGACAACAAAAAGAAGGCTAAGTACATTAGAACTAAGCGCTATTTGTCACAAAGACTGCAGTTGAGCCATAGCCCCATAACATATTTCAGAGCCACAATAACTAAACATCTAAATGATTTCTTTAGTGGTGCCAAAAGGAGTAGCAAGAGTAGCTATGGTGAAGTTAAATTTGTCCTCCAAGCCAAGGCAAAACCAACAGTTCTCACAAATAAAGTATTGTGAACTTTTTAATGGATTTTAACTTGCAAGCAACACACTCATTAGATTGATTATGCTTACACAATTGTGTTTATGCATCTCAATCAAATCGGTGTTACACGACATGGTAGAGAACATTCTTGCAGCAAACTACCTTGAGCCATAGAACACTTTGTCCATCCTAACCTCGGGGAGTTCATTATGGTGATCTCTGGCCATCTTAGATGCCATTAAATAGATTGGTGTGGATATGCTTTCTTTTTATGGTTAGTAATGTTGGGGTATGTAGGACTTATGGTGCCAATTATTTCCAATGACAGTGTATGCATGGATGTATACAGGGCCATTTTTTCCCCTCTTATGGACAATGTTATAATGAACACTTGTTCATTTTTGCTCATGTTCACTATTGGAGCCATTTCCCGTGGCCCTACATTTTTGTCTGCAGGGGATGAATGTTGACCATTTCCTGCATATTGTTATTTCAGAGGCTCTGAATCTTTATTCTTTTACACTTTTGGTCTATGCTCTCAGTAACAAATGACCAATTTAATTAAAAATTTGAGTTGAATTTTCATCAAGGAGGTATTCCATTCAGGCGTTTACACTTGTTGTGTTTTGTTAGGTTTGTTAGTTTTAATTTTTTCTAGTAGATTTGGGTTCTTAGATGCTATGTATATTTTCTGTGGTAATTTTGCATTCAAATATTTTTATTTCTTTTACTAGTACTTCTGGTATTGGTTAATTTTTCAGTGATTTTACCATATTGTAAATAATTAAGTTGATTGACTTGTTTCAAGTTTTTTCTCAACAAAAATTAGGGTTTTTTTGTGTGTACTATTTGCAAAGATGCAAGATTTTTCCAAAGAAAAACACTGTAATTTTCATTCATTTGTAATGGTAGACACATTTTTGTTGTGTTTTCTTGATGTTTATGATTATCAGTTCAGTGATCTTTTTGCATAGCTTCCGGAGAGGATTTTTATACAATGTTCAGCCAAAAAAGACAAGGATTGAATAGACTAATTCCATAATATTGTGTGCAACCAGACAACATATGGAGAGCTCAAAATGTATAGTAGAAAATGAAAGGGATGCAAGTAGTCAATTATCTTCCTTCCCGTGCAAGGAAATCCCTGAAATGTTTTATGTTTTAATTATATGTATTATGCACATTATCTGTTGTTTCATCATGAAGTATTGCTACAATCTGATGAAATGTAAACTAAAAATGTTGTCAATGTTTCACTTGTGTAAACCATTTGGTGTGTAGATGCATAACAGAAAATCCCAATTGCATTCTCAGGTAAGATTTCTACATTATAATTGACTATAAATGTTCCTTCTAAAATGGATTTTGGCTACGATGCCACACATAATATGAAATAAAACAACCTAGGTTGTAAGCCAAAATGTTTCTGTGACAAGGAAAAGATACAATCCATCCAAAATCCACATCATAATGTGGTTGCAACCAAAAACATATGGCACCCCTATTCTTTATGGCCCTGAGAATCTTAAGTGCCAAAACTCCCCGAGTTACCTTCTTGAGCCAGGAAGGTTGCCCTACCTAAAAAAGGTTGATTAGGAAATGGTTTATTTCTGCCATATGATTGAGTCCAATTTGCAGCTTCCAACCATGGAGGTATTGAGTACCCATACCTCACATTTGCACTACTAACCACTGCATTAAGTGGAGGTGTGTAATGATAATACATAGAATTGAGACCTCCTCTGGTAGGAATAAGGCAAGTGGGTAAACCCTCAGTTTGATAGTGAGGCACTTGAATGTTTATGAGATCTTGGAATAATGTTGTATTATCTGTAATGGAGTCCAATGAGTTTGAAATAATCCTAGTTTCATCAGCTATGCTTGCATCATTGTCAACCATATTGGTCATCCCTTGTTCCTTGTCAAGCATTTGTTGTGTCTTTCTTGATTCCTTTTCCTATCTTGCCATTTGTTTTTGTTGGTCCTTAACTTGCCTTGCTTTATCTCTTTCAATCCTTTCATCTGCTTGATGTTGCGCTGCAACAATCCTTGTTGCCTTCTTCTCCTTGACTAGATCCTTATTTTTTTTGTTTTAATTCTTACATTTCAAATTTCTTTTTTTCAGACTCAACTAACAGGTTTATATAGTCCTCTGAGGTGAGTAACTGTGAGCTTCGGCCCTCCTTACTTTTTTTTCATTGATACTCTCTCTACTGGTAGCTTTAGGAACCGTCCAAGTATCTTCTCCACCCCTCCCACCTGCATGTCATTGCTTGGTACTATTGAAAATAGCAACAAGAAATGTTAAAAATAGAAAATGCTAAAAATAGCACTGCTATAAATATCAGTTCAGCCAGTGTTGAACTTAGCAACAATGTATGAAAAGCGAAAGTGATAAAAATAGATTTCTATGAATAGCATTTCAGGATACCTTCCTATTTTAGTCAGTCCCTAAACTAAAATAGGAAGCAAAATTCGAATTTGAACTTAACAGTTGTTTGAAAAGAAATTAATTATTTCACCATGAGTTAATTAGTTGTGAAAAATCAAACATGAAGTCTATGTGAGGACATGCAACAGTTTCTCCATTAATTGATTAATCTATCCATCATTTAAATAGATAAGGATGAGTTCTAATTTGAGTTGTAATTAGTTGGCTCAGTTAGTTGAGTCAATTCCATTTATATTTATTTAAATAGTTTGTTTAAATTAATGTAAGTTCAGTTAGTTAATGCATGCATGCATATAACTGTTGCTCTTTCAGATAACTGAATATTCTCTCATACATAACTCATGCATGTCAGTTCAGACAGAGACCCAGTTGAGATCAGATGGAGGGACAGTGTACTATCAGTTGCTAGGATATTCCTTGGTGAATATTCCTTACATGCAGAAGAATTTCTTTCCAAGAGAATTGTGTTGTTACTTCTTCCTATTCAGTGAGTGTGATGAGGCCAATTCACACATGTGGCTTCACTGGACCCCAAGAAAAATTGCGCAAAGGAATAGGGGCTTGGAGGACTTAAGGAGGATATATACTTGTTTATTCAATCTATGAGCTTCATTGTTTGATTGCAGAGAGAGCAGGATAGCTTTTGAGTTGATTCTTTTTGTAACTGGACAAGTTTCCTCTTGTATGATAATACAAAGTTGGGGTTTTATGCCTAGGCTTTCCCCTGGTTATTTCTTCTGTGTTATGTGTGATTTATTTCTTCTTATCAGTTATATGTGTTCAATTGATCTTTCTCATATTCTATTAAGCTTCCGCATAATCGTTTGTAGAAGTAGATCAAGTATTTTGCTTTAGTATATTGCATTATTAGGTGATCTACAAGTGGGAATTTCTACATGGTATCAGAGCAAAGGTGATCAAGGAAAAACAGTATACAAGAAGGGAGAAGTTTGAAGTTTGTGATTCCTAAATATAGAAATCGAGTTCTTATCACATCTCTATTTCACCTATGGCTTTCAGTGGTTTAAGATTGAATATGCCCTTGATGGCAGTTTGAATTATATAGCCCAGAAGGATCACATGGAGGCAGTATTAGAGGATAATGGTCTAAAGGACTTCATTGATCAAGAAGTCCCCAAGCCGACTGATGCTACTCAATTGGCAGAATAGAAGAAATGTGTGGCTAGAGCAAGGAGAATCCTTTTGGAGGGAGTTTGAGATCACACAGTCTCAAGTCTCCATGGGAAGGAGACATCATTTTCGATGTGGAAAACATTGAAAGATCTATATCAGAATAGCAGTGATTAGAGGAAGCTGGAAACTGAAATACAAGCTTCAGAAAATCAAGTGTGAAAAGGGTGACATGATCTCTACGTTCCTGAACAAGCTCACCACCTACAGGGATGAGCTTGGAAGTGTGAGGATCACAACCACTGATGATGACATGGTGTGTCTTGCACTCCTCGGTCTTCCTAAGAGCTGACATGGCTACCAAGGCTTGGTTAATGGAAGAGAAAAACTGCCAGATTGGGAAAGAATTTGGTCAGATCTGATGCAAGAGGAGATTAGAAGAAGCACTAGAGATGGATCCTCATCGAAGCAAGATGATGACGAAAATCTAGCCTTAGCAAGTAAGGCAAGGAAGGGGAAATGGAAGGCATCCCAATCCAAATCCGGTTCTTCCCATGGTGGGAATAAGTTTGACAAATCAAAATTGTGATGCTTTCATTGTCATGAAGTGGTCCATTATGCTACTAATTATTCACAAAAGAAATCCAAGAATGGTTCCTCCAAGGGATCTGAAGGTGAGGCACTTGCCTCGCAGTCTGAGCTGGATTTCTCTCTTATCGCATGCATGGTTTCATCCATGGTGAGATGTGTTTGGTACCTAGACAGTGGAGCCTCATTCCAAATGTCAAGTGACAAGAATCTCTTCAGTACCTTGGAGGGGAAGAATATCCAGATGCAGATCGAGATGGGCGATGATGGAAAGTACTGTGTCTCAGGTGAAGGTACGGTTGTGTTTCAGAGGGAGCATGGAGCTCCCCTCACACTGACGGATGTAAAGTATGTACTAGGTCTGAAGAAGAATCTTGTGTCCATTGCCTTGCTAGAAGATAAAGGCTATGATGTAGTCTTTAGCAAAGGAAAGGTATTCCTGAGGCATATCGGCACTGGACAGACAAAGCGAATAGGGATTCGAGTTCTCCAAGCTGGAGATAAATGATTGTGCTGCTTTGAGTTCCAAAGATGAGATGGTGTAGAGCCAAGATGTTGGTGAGCATGGCATAGGATATTAGGCCACTTGCACCATGGAGCCCTGAAGATCATGCAACAGATTTCTACTGGATTACCCAAGGGAAAACTTGAGCAGACGAATACATGCAAAGGTTGTACCTTGGGTAAGTATGAGAAATCTTCCCTTCTGGATCGAGACAGTAGAGCTGGAGCAATCCTAGAGCGAGTTCACTCAAATGTTTGTGGACCATTCTCTACAACCTCCACCGCTAAACAAAGGTACTATGTTATTTTTATTGATGATTTTTCTCGTAGATGTTGGATCTACTTTATGCAAAAGAAGGATCAGACCTTCTTGAGGTTTTGTGAGTTTAAAGCCTTAGCAGAGAAAGAATCTAGAAAGAAAATAAAAGCCTTACGTAGCGACAATGGTGGAGAGTATGTCTCCCGATAGTTTAAGGACTTTTGTGCTTCAGAAAGGAATTAAACGGGAGTTGACGGCACCCCATAACCCACAGCAAAATGGGGTGGCAGAAAGGAAGAACAGATCGATTGTGGGAGAAACTCGAGCGATGTTGCATGACCAAACGCTACCACTGTATTTGTGGGTTGAGGCATGCAATACAGTAGTATACTTGTCGAACATAAGCCTGCACCGTATACTGGGGATGAAGTCACCTATGGAGGCCTATTCTGGGAAGCAACCTTATGTAAGTCACTTCTGAATCTTTGGATCATCAGTTTACTATCATGTGACCAAAGACGCCAGGAAGAAGCTAGACCCAACAGCTAAGTTGGGAATACTTGTGGGGTAGATGGATACACCTCACAACTATCGGGTGTACTTCCCCTCCACTCAAAGGATTGTGATACGTAGGGATCTAAAGTTTGACGAGAAAAAAGCCATGCAAGTGTCACTTGAGAGGGAGCTCAAGTTGCATGTAGATGAGGAACTTTTAGTTCCTAGGGATGAGGAGCCTCATATTGATGTGGAGCAGCTGCATGCAGAGGATCCGGGAGTGGAGACATCCACTCATGTTTATACTTCCAAAGAACAGTGGAAAGGCTCAAGAGAAGCTAATAGGTTGATGCTGGATGCATGGGACAATGTGGGACATCCATCTTCTCAGCGCAGACAGAGGAGGTCACCAGAGCAATACATTGGTTACATGGCCCTGGTTGGGGAGTGTGTAGATTCCGGGCCTTCTTCATTCAAGGAGGCAGTGTAGCAACCAATGTGGGTTGATGCAATGGTGAAGGAGTATGACTCCATCATGCGGAACTGTGTTTGGGATGTTGTCCCAAGACCTCGGGACAAGTCAGTGGTGAGCTCTAGATGGCTTTACAAGGTAAAGCAGGCAGTTGATGGCAGTGTTGAGAAGCACAAGGCAAGGTTTGTTTCCCGAGGTTTCTCACAGGTCGAGGGGATCGACTACGATGAGACTTTTGCTCCTGTAGCAAGGTACTCATCGATTAGATCAATATTGATACTATCAGCTCAGATGGGGTGGAAGATCCACCAGATGGATGTGAAGACAACATTTCTCAATGGGACGATTGAGGAGAAGGTTTACATTGAGCAGCCAGAAGGTTTGGAAACCTTCTATAGTGAGTCACATGTGTGCAGACTCAAGACGGCTTTGTATGGGCTGAAGCAAGCACCCCGTGCTTGGTACACCAGGATCAATAGCTATTTCACCGGGGTGGGCTTAACCAAGAGTGAAGCAGATGTGAACCTTTACCACATCATGGTAGAAGGTAAGCCATTGATCCTTGTACTTTATGTCGATGATCTGATTTTGATAGGTGATGATCAGCTGATATAGTCTTGCAAGGAGGTCTTTGAAAGAGAGTTTAAGATGAAAGACATGGGTCTTATGCACTAATTTTTAGGCATGGAGGTGTGGCAAAGAGATGGAGAATTTTTTGTATCTCAAGGCAAGCATGCCAATGAGATCCTCAGGAGGTTCCATATGGAGAAGTGTAAACCCATGCAGACTCCTCTAGATGGGAACTAGAGGAAGGAGTATGATACTTCAGGCGAGGTAGTAGCTACTATTGTTTTATCGGTAGCTGGTGGGTTCACTTATGTATCTGGTGAACACACAACCCGACTTATGCTTTGCAGTGAACCAGCTGAGTCAAGCTATGGTTCAGCCTACCAAGCTATTTTGGAAGGCAACGAACCATGTGTTGAGATACCTCAGAGGCACATCTCAATTTGGATTGTGGTACAGATAGACAAAGGGAGTGATGCTTCAGGGCTTCATAGATGTGGATTGGGTAGGTAGTCCATCAAATAGGAAGAGCACTTCTGAAGGAATCTTCAACCTTGGTTCAGCTGCAGTTTCTTGGTACAACAGGAAATAGAGATCAGTTGCACTTAGCTCAACAAAGGTTGAATACGTGGCTGCTAGTCAGGCTGCATGTAAGGCCATTTGGAAGTAGAAGATTTTAGTGGGATTATTCGATCAGAGGATGGATCCTACAGTGATCTACTGCGATAATCAGAGTTGTATCAAACTCTCTGAGAATCTAGTTTTTCATGACAGATCCAAGCACATAGATATCTGGTATCACCATCTTCGACACTATGTGGTCAAGAGGATTATGTTGTTGCTGTATGTTTCGACCGAGGAACAAGATGCAGATATTTTGGCAAAGGCATTATTAAAATTCGAGTTCGAGTTCCATAGAGACAAGATTGGGGTTATTGATAATCCCTTTCTTATTGAGAGGGCGTGTTGAAAATAGCAACAAGAAATGCTAAAAATAGCACTGCTATAAATAACAATTCAGCTAGTGTTGAACTTAGCAACGATGGATGAAAAGTGAAAGTGCTAAAAATAGATTTTCTATAAATAGCATTTCAGGATACCTTCCTATTTTAGTCAGTCCCTAAACTAAAATAGGAAGTAAAATTCGAATTTGAACTTAACAGTTGTTTGAAAATAAATAAATTAATTCACCATGAGTTAATTAGTTGTGCAAAAATCAAACTTGAAGTCTATGTGAGTACATGCAATAGTTTCTTCATTAATTGAGGAATTTATCCATCAGTTAAAGAGATAAGGATGAGTTCGAATTTGAGTTGTAATTAGTAGTCTAGTTACATTGATTTAAACAATTTGTTTAAATTAATGTAAGTTCGGTTAGTTAATGGATGCTTGCATATAACTGTTGCTCTTTAGATAACTGAATATTCTCTCATACATAACTCATGCATGTCAGTTCAGACAGAGACCCAGTTGAGATCAGATGGAGGAACAGTGTATTATCAGTTGCTAGAATATTCCTTGCATGTAGAAGGATTTATTTCCAAGAAAATTGCGTTGTTACTTTCTCCTGTTCAGTGAGTGTGATGAGGCCAATTCACACATGTGGCTTCACTAGACCCCAAGAAAAATTGTGCAAAGAAATAGGGGCTTGGAGGACTTGAGGAGGATATCTACTTGTCTATTCAGTTTATGAGCTTCATTGTTTGATTGCAGAGAGAGAAGGATAACTTTTCAGCTAATTCTTTTTGTAACTTGGACAAGATTTCCACTTGTATGATAATACAGAGTTGGGGTTTTATGCTTAGGCTTTCCCCTAGTTATTTCTTTTTTGTTATGTGTGATTGATTTCTTCTTATCAGTTATATGTGTTCAATTGATCTTGCTCATATTCGATTAAGCTTCCACATAATTGTTTGTAGAAGTAGATCAAGTATTTTGCTTTAGTGTATTGCATTATCATGTGATCTACAGGTGGGAATTTCTACAGGTACTTCCCCTTCAGTATCTGATGGAATTGATTGAACTATATCATTATCTTCATTTGATGCCTCATTATGTGCTTCATCTTCTTCCATTGATCTATTGTCCACAAAAAAATGAACAATTTCATTGTTAAATTCTGCTAGTTGTGAGGGCATGTTCATGCTTTGTTCATTGGTTGTTGAGACACTATGTGCATTCATATTAATCATTGCTTCTGCTAGCTGTAACGGTGGGGTTACTTGGCTTGGCAATGTCGATTGGTCATTGTCAACTGCATGTTCAACAATGTCATTAACAAAATCAACAGCAGGAGTTTCATGTTCTTGATTTGGTGGAACGACCTCCATGTTACTGTGAATTTGTTCATGGTTATAATGTGTTTCACATACAGTTTCATCATATGCATCATACAAGTGCCCTTGAGAGAAGGAAATCATATTACCAGCTGCAACCACATCATCTTGGTCATCTACTTCTTGCACTTCAACACCTATTTGGGCATTCCCTTCTTCCTGACCATCCACATGAAATGCCTAGCTACAACCAGTATCATGCATAAGAGCATCATAGTTCAGTGGCCAGATTCATGTCCTCCTAAATCCGGCCTTGATATTTGATGGTGTCAAATCCCTTTTAAAATCTTTACTTGCAAGCTTTGCTAGCTCGAACCTTTTCACCTCAACCCCTAGATTCTTTGCCATCCATGCAACACGCTCCGCTTGATATAGTTCTTGAAAGGGCCAAACACACTAACATCAAGGGGTTACAGTTTGTGAGTGGTATGAGTGGGCAGTGTCAACAAGTTGATGCTTAAATTGTTTATACAACCATCTGGCTCCCATAGCCATCTAATATCAATAGTGTTTGTTATTAGGCGAGACACCACCTGGTACTGATGCAGCAAAGTGAAAAAGCCAACTTAAAAATAGTTCTTTAGTCATCCATGCATGGGGATGTGTAGCCATGCATGCACCTGTTTCACAGTTTTGTATGTAGTTTTTTCTGTTGATTTTTACCTTTGAATAGATAAAATCCTAGGATTGAAGTACCAATTGCATTGACACAACATAAAATAGTTATCCACTCCCTACTCTTAGGCAAAATCTTTGGCACATTTCGGCTCCCTCTCTTGGCAATTACCCACATGCCACAATTCCTCCCTGCCTGTAAACCTGTTTCATCATAGTTCCATATATGGTCTGCTCCATAAGAATGTTTATCGTAAGCACTAGAAAGTGTGTCATAGAACTTCTGCACGACTGCAAGGCTAAAATTTAATGCTCTGTCTATGTCAAGGCCCTCAACAGTATGCAATACAAGTTCTAGATGCCTTTTTGTAAACCCAAACCACCATGATTTACCAGGAAACCCATCTTTGAATGGGGTTGGCCTCCCTTGACATATTTGCGCAACTGTGGATTTGAGTTGTATCAACTCTAGCCTATGTCCCAATTGGGCCATCTCTTTACACCACTCAACCACCTCAGCCTCCTCCTCCTTAGTCATAATTGTAAGAGGCCCTCTACGTTTTGTATGAGTTAGTGCAGTTATCCAATAATGTATTGATGAGGGAGGAATACCATGTTTTTTTGCAGGTGCCCAAACTGAGTATCCATTAAACTCTATGTCGACAATTACAACTAATATTTCTTCTTTTTTCCATCCTCTTATAGCACTGATACTTTTAGTTGAACTTTCCCCTTGGATTGTTGTTGACAGTGGTTTTGTGGCTGATGCTATGATAACATCAGCTTTAGTCACATGGTCATCCTTAATAATGTTCCTTGGGGCATTGTTGACATTGACATCACATGTCTTGTCCTCATAAGACGATGTGCATCGTAGTTGCGCACCCTTTGTCACTCTCCTGCCACTTCTCCTTGTACGAGCAACATAACTACCTTTTTCCATAGATGCAACAACCTGTAAAATTATTGCATGCATTTAGATAAGAATATTTGTTAATTATGCTTTCATACAAGGCAAAAATACTTCTGCTTTATTACAAGAAATTATCAACATGTATGTTAGTATCCTTGAAAAATCAAATATACAGAATCATTTTGTTGTATGTCTTCAAAATTATTAGTGATTGTTGTTTTGATAACTTGTCTTTACTCTTAAAATACCATGACTGTATTGATTGGTTTTGTTATGCATTTCCCAACAATGCCTCTTGTTCGGTTTGACTACTTAAAATATTGTTTTGTTGTTTTGGTAACTTGTCTTTATAGTTAAGATACCATGAGAAGATCTGGTAGTTACTGTTGTTTGAATTAATTTGTTTAGACTCATGTTTTTTATCACAATTGAATTCATTCACTGCCCCCACTGTCTCGCCAGGTGGACTTCCATAATGCCTTCTAGGTCTGTTCTAGGTCTGTTCTTCGGTGATGAGGGTGAAGTTAGATAGAAATATAGGTTGTTGTTTGGCAGAGGATGCATGCATGTGTCACCTTTAGTGAACTAGAGTGATTCTTTTGTAGGTCTTTAGATCAGCCTCCCATTCAATTAAACATCTAGTTAAGTTCTAAGTTCAATTCAGTTCTAGTTCCTCCCGCTACAACCTATCCCTCTTAACATTAATTATCTAATTTATTTATTTATTTATTTTTATTTTTTCTGTAAGGATACACTTCTCCAGAAATGGATCTCTGGCTATCAAGGAGTTATCATTGGCCAAACCAAGCATGGTTTTTAATTTGACCAAGGCTCCAACTTGAGACTCCCTAAAGCACCCTTGATCACAACTTGGCACCATAACAAATTTTTTCCTCATGTCACTTACAGTTGAAGTTTCTAGTCATGTAAACATTAATTTCAACTACAACTCTTATTTGTATCTTGTCTACATATATAAGAGAGGCCATGCCTTTTTCTTAAATGAGGAAAGCATATTATCAATTTGTAAAGTTTTGAGTAATTATTGACCTCATATATCAAATTAGATCAAGTGAATAGGAGTAATGAGGGTGCAGTTGGATAGAAATATAGGTTGTTGTTTGGTACAGGGTGCATGCATGCATCACCTTCAGTGAACTAGAGTGTTGCTTTTGTAGGTCTTCAAATCAGCCTCCCATTCAGTTAAACATCTAGTTAAGTTCTAAGTTCAATTCAATTCTAGTTCCTCCCACAACAACCTATCCCTCTTAACATTCATTGTCTAGGTTTTTTTTTTTTTTTTTTTTGGTAAGGATGCACTTCTCCATAAATGGATCTTTGACTATCAAGGAGTTATCATTAACCAAACCAAGCATGGTATTTAATTTGACCAAGTCTCCAACTTGAGACCCCCTGAAGCACTCTTGATCACAACTTGGTACCATAACAAATTTTTTCCTCATGTCACTTACAGTTGAAGTTTCTAGTCATGTAAACATTCATTTCAACTACAACCCTTATTTGTATCTTGTCTACATATATAAGAGAGGTTAAATCAGGAAAGCATATTATCAATTTGTCAATTTTTGAGTAATTATTGACCCCATATATCAAATTAGATAAAGTGAATAGGAGTAATGAGGGTGCAGTTGGATAGAAATATAGGTTGTTGTTTGGTAGAGGGTGCATGCATGTGTCACCTTCAGTGAACTAGAGTGTTGCTTTTGTAGTCTTCATATTAGCCTCCCATTCAGTTAAACATCCAGTTAAGTTCTAAGTTCAATTCAGTTCTAGTTCCTCCCACTAGTTCTAGTTCTAGCTCATCAGAACTTGCACCATAAGATCCTTGTTGAATAACATGTAAAATATAGACATGTATTCAATTCATTCAATCTAGTTGACAAATTTTCATTACATGGATAACTAGCCTCAGTTCCTATTTACATTTCTTCTTTTCAATGTTGATCATCCTTTTCTTGTTTAAGAACACATTTAGACTTTAGCATAATAGGAAAGAAAGCTATCTATAGCAGGTGGTTCTGGGGTATAGAAATTGATTGGTCAACGAGTTTACTAAGCGTCAAATTTTGGGTTCTATGTTTGCTTTTCTTCAATTCTTCAAAAATCTTCCTTGCCACATGTAGCTTTTGCCACATTTGCAATAGTTTGAGGTTGGTTGTGCCTTCTTTGTGGTCCTTCATTCTGATAGGTTTCCCCTTGTGTACAGCAACCTTTCAATAGGGCCCTTCCACTACTTCTTGTTCATTTGTTTATGTTATTTTCTTCCTTTTACATTTTTTTGTTTACTTTCTGATCATATTTCAAGAATGATCTAAACCCCCTTTTCCTTTTTTCCTTTTAACTTTTACTTCGCTTTATTTTGCATGTCTTGTTTATGCTACCATTAGTCTTCATGATGTTTATTGGTGGCCTCATACAAGGTTTTCAATTCCAACACCCAAATTATAATTGCAATAGTTGACCACTAATTAAGCAACTCATCTGAAGCTTCTGATCTATTTTACAACCAACACAAGGACAATATTTTACAACCAACACAAGGACAATAAATCTATGCTTATCTTCCAATTGGGCCATAGTTTTTGTTTCTTATTATAAAACTTCATTAAGCTTTTGTTAAAAATGATTCTCGGAAAGAAATTGCCTTGTGAAATTATGGGTAAACAGATTTCAATTGAGTTGATCATCATGTTCCTACATATTTTTACACGTTGCCTTTTCATGAATTGCTATTTTAGCCTTCATGTCACTAGAGAAATGTCCAAGCAACCAAACTTCTACTACAATACCTAAGGTGCTACCATTAAAAGTTGGGGGCTTTTCAAGTTATGGTGATTTTCAACTTCCTCTCTATATGTAAATGAGGTGAACCACATGCTCATCTTTTCTTAATGGATCTTGCATGTACATTTTTGTGCTTACATTGACTCCAGGAAGGATGATAGCTCTTAGTCCAATCTTCATGTTGATGTCGATGAATATTTTGCCGGCATAATTAGATTTTGCTGCATTTTGTTTGAATCCCTATGATCATTCTTTGCCAGACTCTCATTTTTTCTTAATCCCTTCAATATGTTATGTTACCTATGTGGTTCTTCACGGTTTCTTTGTCCAAATACCCATTTAACATGTTCCTTTTTTTCACTCAACTTTTTATTGTTGCATGTTGCTTCTGTAATTTAAACACGAGATACTTGATGTAGTCAATGCATCAAGTGGCACATTGTTTCTCTTCATCTATTGACTAGAGTTCTTCCCTTTATTAATGGGTCTGATCTACCAATTCTTTGTTCTTATCTACCAACTTTAAACTATTAATATAGTCCCATTAGCTTTCTATAGTGTTAGTCTTGTTGGGTTGTATTATATTCTTTCCACGACTAACCTATGTAGTGAACCGCGGGGTTAGAGGGGGGGTAGAGCCCCCCCTTCA
>APFE031297887.1:0-21317 GCA_000404065.3 Pinus taeda
AAAAATATATATATATATATAAATGTTAATATTTATTTAATTAATTCATTAAATCTAACTTAAATATATATGTATAAGATCCTATTTATTGTTATTAATCTTATTTCTGATTAATTTATAATTAATTTTATAGAAGACTGTTAAATTGAGTCAAAATAAAAATTAAAAATTAATTTGTTAATTTATTAAAATTAATAATGTGTTATATATATGTTAATTATTAAGATTATATGTGTTAAACTATTAATATATTATACATCTAATAACTTAAGAATAATTAGTTTAGTTTAATTTATGTTAATATAATAAATGCCTAAATAGAAATACGAAGGGGTTTATATGTGTTAATTTATAAGGAAAAGGGTTAATAAGGGTAATTATATATAATTAATTTTTAATGTTATAAGTTATAAAAGTAAAAATAATAAATTAATAATATTAAAAATAAATATTAATTAATCAATTTATTTAGATTGGTCTAAAAAACCTAAATAACACTACTATGTTATGGTTATACTACTACTTAATTAAATAAATATCATAAGAACTAAATGCTTATGAAATAAAAGACTGTTAATTGCAATGTCAACTGTTTTAATATTGTTATTAATAATATAAGTAATAATTTATGTTCAATTTTAATAATTTCTCCATAAAAATGAGATATCGCTCAAGAGGAGGAAAATACCTCAACGATAAGCGAAAACCAGACCCTCAAGAACAAAATCACACACAAAGAAAGAACTTGGAAGAACCGAGGAGGAAGAAAACTTAAGACGACAACGCTGGGATCCAATTTCTACTAACCTTCCACCCATCATCTCTGTTGAGATTGATGGGTCTACACTCAATTTCGATAGCTTCCCTTAACTTGCGATGATGAAACCGATCCACCCTAGCAATGACTTTGGCCTCTTCTATGCAGACATGATGCTTAGTTTTGTCCACATGCTCTGCTAGAGCTGAGGACTTTATTCTACAATGCCTCAGGTCCGCTGCATGCTCACCAATTCTCTGCTGGATGGAGCGCCCTGTTTCACCTATATAAGGGGTCCCACAAGAGCAAGGAATCAAATAGACCCCTTTCATGTCTTTAGGGTCGACTGGATCCTTTACTGACCTCAAGGAGTTACGAATGGTTCTGAGAGGCCTGAAGGTTGAGGGGATATCAAACCTTCTAAGGATCCGAGCTATCCGATCCGTGGTTCCTTGGATATATGGCATATGGACACCTGGATGGCGTTCCTTAGGCTCTTTTTTACTAAAAGCATTTTTGGAGGCAGTAAGGAAAGCCTTCTGACCAAGGTGCCTACTATATCCGTTCTCCACAAAGACATCGAGGAGGTGGTTTCTCTCCCTCGCCATTTGATATCTGCGGTATAGTAAAGGAACAACGTTCAGGCTCGGGTTGCGGAATTCTTGCAGACGGGCTTAGCATAGCCAGCGGGGGTGGTACGCGGAGCAGCGGCTACCAATCTGAGGGCTCAGTCAGTGCTGTCAAAAGTTGCACGCTCAGTTTACCTGTCAGCGGTAGCGGAAGGGTTAGCAGCCTTAAAGGTAAGGATCCGATCTCAGAGGTTCGCGTTTTTAATTCGGGTTCTAGCTTGAGTGATTGCGCTTTTAACATGGATTCAGGCATGAGTGATCGTGGAGCCTTGGTTAAAAGTAGCTTCGATGCATTTGATTATAACTTTGATAAGAATAATATCCATAGTAATGAAGTTAATTCGATTACCATTAATAAAGATAATAAGAATGTGATTAGCGAAAAGAATATTAGGCGTAATAATAATATTTATAACAATGTAGGTAAGTATTCGCCCGAATCTATGAATAATAGCAATATGGGCATTATTAAAGAATTAGAAACCGAGAGCACAATTCCTAATATTAATGAATTTGATAATAAAGATTCAAATGATTATAGCTTAAAGGTTAAAGATAGTATTGATAGTAATATAGTTAATAAAGTAAATAAGAAAGGGATTTGCAAAGAGAATATTAGGCTAGATAATAATATCTATAACAATATAGTTAATTATTCGCCCAAATCAGGGAATAATAGCGATAACCCTAGTAAAGAGTTAGAAAATGAGAATTTAATTCCTAATATTAATGAATTCGATAATAAAATTTCTAGTGATAGCGGTAGCATCATTGATGATAATGTAGATGAGTCGAATTTAGCTTTAATTTGTCATGAAAGCATTGAGGGCCCTAGCAGCATTAGAGTCCGAGTGGACCTTTCCAAAAAGGTCTCTCACCCCTCGTCTGAGCGGAATAGTAAGGTGGTTAACCTTTCTCGTTTTCCCCTCTCCCCGCCGGTTTTTGAGCTTCTTAGCAAGGGCCTTAACTTTGCCCTTGCCCCTAGAAAAATCCCTGTAGACGACATTATTTGTGATGTGGAACAGGGTATTAGAGATCTGCCTGATAATATCAAGGATACTATCAGACAGGATTGTGCTGTGGTCCTTAGGAGGGCTAAACCTCCTCGAAGGAACCTCGGTAAAGAGGAGATAGCTGCCTTAAAGTCCTTAAACCTGAATGAGGACATTGTGGTCCTTAAGGTGGACAAAGGAGGGGCGACGGTCATCCTCAACAAAGAGGATTACCGGAGCAAGATGTTGGATCATCTTCACAGCAGTGGCAGTTACAAGAAACTGGCCAAAAACCCTCTGAAGAAAATCTCCAAGGTTGTTGCTCAAGCTATCAAGTCAAGCAGCTCGGTGGGGGCTCTGTCCCGTAAGCTCATTGAGAGCAACCCCATCGCTCCTAGAATTTATGGGGTGCCTAAAATTCATAAGGAGGGGGTCCCTCTGAGGCCTATTGTCAACACCATCGGGGGTCCAACCTACCTTCTAGCCAAGTTCCTAGCTCTTAAGCTGAAGCCTCTTGTGGGCCGTACTGAGTCCTTCATGAAGGACTCTGCGTCCTTCATCTCGGAACTTAAGGATATCAGGCTGGACCCTGATGACATTCTTGTCAGCTTTGATGTTGTCTCCTTGTACACGTGCATTCCCATTAATGAAGCCATGGAAGTGATACATCGCCTAACAGACCCGGACACCGCGCATCTGGTTGAGGTTTGTCTCACTTCCACGTTCTTCAGTTTCGAAGGGGAGTTCTATGAACAAACCTATGGCGTTGCCATGGGTTCCCCCCTCTCCCCGATCGTGGCAAATATTTTTATGGAGGATTTCGAAGCCAAGGCTTTAGCCTCGGCCCGTCTCCTTCCTAAACTGTGGAAAAGATATGTAGATGACACCAATGTCATTTGGCCCCATGGCCATGAAGAGCTCGATCGTTTCCTGGACCACCTCAACGGCCAGTCCTCTGCCATTAAGTTCACCATGGAAAAGGAGGTCAATGGTAGCCTCCCTTTCCTGGATATTCTTATTTCCAGGAGGTTGGACGGCTCTCTCTCCCACGCGGTGTACCGTAAGAAGACACACACAGAGCAGTATCTTCACGCTGATTCCCATCATTTCCCTGCTCAGAAGATGGGTGTTCTCAACACCTTGGCCACACGTGCCCTCAGGATTTCGGATAAAGAAAACCTGGTTAGGGAGAGAAACCACCTCCTCGATGTCTTTGTGGAGAACGGATATAGCAGGCACCTTGGTCAGAAGGCTTTCCTTACTGCCTCCAAAAATGCTTTTAGTAAAAAAGAGCCTAAGGAACGCCATCCAGGTGTCCATATGCCATATATCCAAGGAACCACGGATCGGATAGCTCGGATCCTTAGAGGGTTTGATATCCCCTCAACCTTCACGCCTCTCAGAACCATTCGTAACTCCCTGAGGTCAGTAAAGGATCCAGTCGACCCTAAAGACATGAAAGGGGTCTATTTGATTCCTTGCTCTTGTGGGACCCCTTATATAGGTGAAACAGGGCGCTCCATCCAGCAGAGAATTGGTGAGCATGCAGCAGACCTGAGGCATTGTAGAAGAAAGTCCTCAGCTCTAGCAGAGCATGTGGACAAAACTAAGCATCATGTCTGCATAGAAGAGGCCAAAGTCATTGCTAGGGTGGATCGGTTTCATCATCGCAAGTTAAGGGAAGCTATCGAAATTGAGCATAGACCCATCAATCTCAACAGAGATGATGGGTGGAAGGTTAGTAGAAATTGGATCCCAGCGTTGTCGTCTTAAGTTTTCTTCCTCCTCGGTTCTTCCAAGTTCTTTCTTTGTGTGTGATTTTGTTCTTGAGGGTCTGGTTTTCGCTTATCGTTGAGGTATTTTCCTCCTCTTGAGCGATATCTCATTTTTATGGAGAAATTATTAAAATTGAGCATAAATTATTACTTATATTATTAATAACAATATTAAAACAATTGACATTGCAATTAACAGTCTTTTATTTCATAAGCATTTAGTTCTTATAATATTTATTTAATTAAGTAGTAGTATAACCATAACATAGTAGTGTTATTTAGGGTTTTTTAGACCAATCTAAATATATTGATTAATTAATATTTATTTTTAATATTATTAATTATATATATTATTACTTTTATACTTATAACATTAAAAATTAATTTATATATAATTACCCTAATTTAACCTTTTTCCTTATAAATTAACACATATAACCCCTCGTATTCTTATTTAGGGCATTTATATATTAACATAAATTAACTAACTAATTATTCTTAAAGTATAGATTATATATATTAATAGTTTACACATATAATCTTAATAATTAACATATATATAACACATTATTAATTTAATAAATTAACAAATTAATTTTTATTTTGACCCATCTTAACAATCTTCTATAAAATTAATTATAAATTAATCATTAATAACAATAAATAGGATCCTATACATATATATTTAAGTTAAATTTAATTAATTAAATAAATATTAACAATATATATATGTATATATATTTTAATGAGGTATAATTTAAAATTAAATAAATAAATTATTTATACCAGATTAACCTAGCTCCGAATTTAATAATATTAAATTAATAAGAGGAAGTTTGACTGGGGTTCGTGAATGGCAAAGTAACCGTTGGAGTGTTTTAGCCGTTGGAGTCTCTACCTGGACTATTTAAAACGCTGAGCTAGATCTGTATTTTCAACTTGTCCTGATGATGAACCACATTGGTTGGTTCGAAACGCATTGGCTGAAATCTTTCTCATGTGATTTACACTGAAGCTCTCCTTATAACTATGACAAATCACAGAAGTTCTCAATTCCAATTGTAACTAATTATTGTTATAGGACTTATTATATATATTATTATTTTACACATATAATCTCAATAATTAACTTATATATAATGCATTATTATTTTAATAAATTATTAATTAATTTTTAATTGACCCAATTTAACCGTCTTCTATAAAATCAATTATAAATTAATTATAAATAAGATTAATTTAGGTTAACAATAATAACAAATAGGGCATTTAGAAGATTAGGTACAATAACTAAAATATTAGAATATACATATATATTTAGGTTAGATTTAATAAATTAATTAAATAAGTAGTAATATATATATGTATATATTTTTACGTATATTGGGGTAATATTTAAAATTAAATAAATGAATTATTTATATCAGATTGACCTAGCTCTGAATATAATAATATTTTAATATTAAATTAATTAGAGGAAGTTTGACTGGGGTTCTTGAATGACAAAGTAGCCGTTGGAGTATTTTAGCCGTTGGAGTCTCTACTTGGACTATTTAAAACGATGAGCTAGATCTGCATTTTCAACTTGTCCTGACAATGAACCACATTGGTTGGTTCGAAACGCGTTGGCAGAAATCTTTCTTAAGTGATTTACGCTGAAGCTCTCCTTATAATAGAAAATATTCTTATCATTAGAAAGCTTCAAATCAACATACTTACTATAGATGTTAAGAAGTTATTTTTAACTTGAGTTCCCAATGTACTTGCTTAATTCATCATATATGACATTGCATTGGTTGAAGTAGGGTGAGTGAATGATGCATTATTTGATGGGATATCAATTGCTTTTGTTTGTTGTTGATCTATCAACACAATCATTGTATGTTGAGTCTGCTCATTGTGGGTTCTAACTGTGTCGTCTAATTGAGTACATTCTGATGAATTATCTTGTGAATTCTTAAAATTTGATAAACTTTGATCCAAATGATGTCACTCCTCTTCAATATGCATTGGAGAGTTTTGATGGTGCTGGACCTGGCAATGTGTTAGGGGATCTCCTTGATAAGAATTCCCAACTAGACTTCAGACCTTTTAGAGTAAGAGTCCCAGTAGTGGGTAGTAAAGTAGTGCCTTCACTGTGGTAGCACGTAGAGGTAAGTATGGTAACTTTGTCAATAATAAGTGTGTTGCCTTGTAGTGGGGCAAGTTAGATGCATGGGGGTTCTAACACACAAAGGGGAAAAGGAAGTGTGTCCCTTAAAATCTTGTAATAGTACGCAGTCTGAAAGGAACACATGAGTAGAATGACATCACAAGATGGAAGCAGAATAGTCCATAATCCAAAATAATGTGTTAATGCAACAACATGTCTTCAACAAGATTCATGCAATGGAATAAAAAATACTTCATACACAAATGTGTAAGTTAAATAACATACATTTCTAAAGTAACCATAATAATCGAACTACAATAACAACATATGCATGAAAACATGATGGCTTAGTTATATTATTAAGTGGAAGTTACATGCATACATACACCATTAACAACCACTAGCCTCAATAGTGGAACATTATAATCAACACCATCTGCTACTCCAAAGAGATTTACTCACTCTACACTATGGAGAAGCCAAGACTCATCAGAATACTCTTCAAGCCTTCTCTAAGCAATGCCTAGCCAAAAGGTTGTTTCCCAAAAGCCTGTACTATGAGTTATGAGGTTCCATACATAGCAAAGGGTGGGGTGACCCTTGAAATTCCCCTTTGACTCTTGGACTACCCTCATGACTCTTCAGATTACATAGTGATTGTTCACATTCCACTGTTGGCACTTGGAATTTCAATTACAACATATTTACAATAATATAATTTACATATACCAATGTGGGACAAAATGGGCTTGAGTCAGCCTAAAGAAAAACAACATCACTTGGGGCGTTGGGGAAAGACCAACTTAGTAATCTCCTCATGGTGGTGTTCGGTGACGAACTAATACCAAGCTTGGTACTGCACTATTATGTCCCCATACTATTTGGTGATCTATTTTTCAAAGTACAATCTTGCCTGCATGGCTTCTAGGTATATGATTCTAAAACCTTTGTCCAACTCATCCTAAAGCATGCATAACATTGTCCTAAGTGTGGCTAGACCAGTGATGTACTTCTGTCTATTCTCTGCACTCATATAGAAGTCACCATTGGTGGCTTCATGCATCAAATGATCTACATACCTACCAACCTTGAGTATGAATTGGTTCTTCCTCATGGTTTAAGTGAGGATTCCGATGGGAGGGATCTTGTGTGTCCTCACTATGACATCTACACTCCTGTACAACCATGCATAAGAAGCGCCAATGATGGTGATGAGTGGAGGCAATTTCTCATAATTTTGGATCAACATCTGAATCCATGCTTTGTGTAGCTCTACCTGCAACTTCATCATCTTGTGCAAGTAAAGTGAGCTCACATTGTACCTCATTTTCCATTCATGTACATGGGCAATGGAAATGTGGATGTCTTTGAGAGTTTGGGTTGTCTTCGCACACTGGTACTGAAAACTATATAGACGGACAACTACTTTATGCA
Source organism: Pinus taeda (assembly GCA_000404065.3). NCBI lineage: Eukaryota > Viridiplantae > Streptophyta > Pinopsida > Pinales > Pinaceae > Pinus > Pinus taeda. Next base: position 7,740 of record APFE031297887.1, read on the forward strand.
TGGTGGCAAATATTCTATACAACATCCATATGGTGGTCTCCAAAGATGATATCTCTCAAAGTATTTCTTTCTTCATTTATGCCATAGTGGATCCTACGGACTGCTCTGTTCTTTGGCTAGCCTCTTGCAAGTCCTTTGCCATCCGATCATTCTCTTCTATCAACAACTTGATCATCAAGCTCCTAGATTCTGCATAAGCCTAAGAAGCTAGATGTCTTCTAACATCTAATACAATCACCATTTTCTCTATGTGCGAAGGTGTTGTGTGATCATCCGAGAGCTGATTTCTACATGCCTATACAAATAATCTGTTGTGACTAGTCGAATGATAGATTATACACATCCATCCATGGATCATCATCAACGATAACAACTTCTCCTTGCTTGCTCACAACCATTTGTAATTCTAGAGGTGGCAGATACTATGGTATGACCTCGAATGCTCTTTGCATGAGATCGATGTCTTGTTCTTGTGGCTCTTGTTCCATCTCCATGTCCATTGCTTTGACCATCTACTCAACCTACTGAGAAAATTCCCGAACCCACACCTACTCACCCTCTTCTTTATCTACTCATTCCTCTACTATCTCAACCTCGGGGAAAATTTTAAGAACCACCCTAAATTTATATGTATAATAAATGGGCCAATCCCCATGATACATAGGAAAAATGGGAGGCAATTTTATCAATAATATAATATGTATATATATATTTTTTGTGAATCTCTCACCAGATTATATTATCTTGTACAGTGATGGAGAATCTTTCACTAAATTATAAAATCTTGTAAGATCTTGGCAAAACTTTTACTAAATAATAAAACATTGTGAAGTCTTGGCGCATGTTTTGTTAAAGTATGAAACCATATATGATAATAAGAAAAAATAATCATTAAATTGTAATATACTAACATACATGTTTGGAAACAAGAAACATAATTTTCTCTTCCTACAAACAATGTTCCAGGTTTCAGTGGCCATGTTTGTCAAGGTTCTTACAATACACTCTTTCATATCCTTCTATTAGTTTTGATAATATTCCACAACAAAGTTCTTGTAGGTGTTGATATTGACCACAATTTCTGTCAAGGTAGGAGAGATTAATCTTTTCTTTACAACTTTTGTCAAGCTACCACTTTTTTCAAGTTATCAAATTTCTTTCTTATTCCATAGACTGCAACTGTGAGATAAAAAAAAAACACATCAAGTTTTTTTACCCCAACACGCCAACAAGTAGCAAGCCCCAACTATATTATATAAGAAGGTATTAGGTATCCCAAACGCTTGAAGGGGATCTAATAGAAAGAAGTGACCATTGTGAGAAGCCTTCCAATCAATATATGAATATATAAATGTAGATTTATTATTAATTTAATTGGAAATCTTCAATTAAATAATAAAATTTAATTACGTCTCTCCCAATCTAAATTTCTTATTAGCATAATTCACTACCCTCATATGTCTCCCATTTTTTAGTAGCTTTGTAACATGTAGATTAATTTCATTTTTGGTGAACAATCTCCACCTTTTAGGAAAATATGGTGTAGTGACTCCAACCCCTACAGATCATTAGGATAAACTAAGAATAGCACAGAAGATGAAAGGTTGTACAAGTCAGCTTATTTTTCAAACAACTAATCCAACATCAATACCTAAAATTTTTCATGAAGATATCATATTGAGAATGTTTGAAAAATGGTGGGAAATCCTTTGCGAGGGTGATGCAGAAAGAGTGATAAGGTTTCATTGTTTTGAATTTTTTTTGTTAAATCAGAAAAACCAATATTAATGGAGATATTGGTATTTTTTAATAAATTTTGTGAAGTGAATAAACGTAGCTTTAACCATTCACCTTAGGATATTTTTACAATATAATTTCCTAAGTCTATTTAATATCTTCATTATCATAAAAACCAACCTATATCCATCTTAACTCCACATCTACCACTTTTAGTAGACCCAGAATTAAGATGGATATAAGATGATAAAATTTTCCCTTTAAATAGTCTATGCTCACATGAATACCATGGTATTACCATGGGTCAATACCATGGGTTATCATAAACCTGGAGCTTAAAATTTACTATTAGTAATTTATAAAAATTAATAAAATTAATAATTTATTTTATTTTATTTTTTATTTTAACCAAGTTAAAATGTTTAACATACATTAAATTACAACATCCATTTTTACCATTGATCCACAAAGCCCCGAGAGGGATCAAATATTTTTTCACTCTATGCTAGTTCGCATATCACGATATTTGATCCCTCTCGGGGCTTATTAGATCCAAAGTAAAGATGGATCTATGTTGGTTTATTCCCCCCTTTAAATAGGCTACATTCCACGTGAATACCATCTGCCACTTTTATTTTTATTAATACTATTATTAGGGTTAATAATGTTTTTTTGCATGGTATTAATAATAGTCTAGCCCATGGTATTTGGCCCATAGTATTTTGCCCATAGGTTTCACCTAAAAGTAATGCAGATCTATCTTTTCTAAAAAGATGCAGATATTCCACGGTTATCCCGATCGTTACTCAGATCAACCATCACCTCCACACTCCTTCTAACCATGGAGTGTTCGTAAGGGCTAGTTTAGCACTGTTAAGATCTGAAATTAATAGGGTTAGGAGAGATCTGAGTAGGTTCTCTCGGGATCTTCTATATTTGCACCTGGAGCTTTCAAACTTGATCTCCCCCTCCCTGTGGTCTCGAATTGATGCATGCTCGGCATTAAAATCCTTGCGCATTGAGGACATAAGGCGACAAAAGTAGGCTACAAAGTTTTAGTTATTAGATCGAAAACCTGTGGGGTTTGATTCAATGGATGATGTGTCCCAGAGTTGCATTTCTGCTGCCCAAAAATCGGCCCTCCGTGGCTAGATTTCTTCCATTTCTTTCCCCCCGCGTGCTAGACAATGGTTCTCTGAGCAGAGCTCCTCGGATCCTGCTTCCCTCCCTTCTTGGAAGACTACTCCAAGCATAGCAGGTGGCTCTCCGTCTCTGAAGTGTCAACCTGCCTACTCATCGGTGAGTGTAGCAAGCTACTCGTCGGGTACTCTTCCTAGGTCTGATCCTGTTTCATTTCCTACAGACCAGAGTTTTTTCACTATGCCAGAGATGTTGGTTCCCTCTGCTTCTTGGAGCTGTGGCACGATCCCTTCCAGTACACGAAGTGGTGGTATGGCTGACCTGAGAGACAGCGCGGTCTCTCCATTTAACGGTAGTGGCTTTCAGCGTTCTCCATCGGATGACCCAAGATGCGCGACGATTGCACAATCTAATATTATTTTGATGCTTGCTGAAAGAAGTTGTTGCGCTTTTCCAGAATTTTCGGATCCATTGGCTTCTCATAGTTGTAGCGCGAGTCTTACCTTTGCACGCAGCAATGAGGTGACTGGCCTAAGGAGCGGCGCTTTCTTTGGTAATTTTCGACAGTCTTCCTTAGGTAAGCCTCGCCTTTTGAGGTCCGTGGTTAATGACTCGACGGGTTTCAATTTTAATATTGATTTTAATTATAATGATTTCAATAAATTGAATTTTAATAATAATAATAACATATATAAAGGTTAATAAATATTATTAATATTATAATAATTATAATAATAATAATATATGTAATATTAATAGTAATAATTCTGATAATATTAATAATATTTATAATAATGATAATATTAATATTAATAATGAGAACTTATGTAATTTTAATAATATTATTGATAAATAATAATATTAATGATAATTATAATAATAACAATTGTAATAATTAATAATGTATGTAGTCATAATAATAATAATAATAATATGTATGTAGTAGTATTAATATAATAACGATAATAATGATAATATTAATATTAATAATGAAAACTTATTGTAATTTTAATAACATTATTGATAATAATAATATTAATGATAATAATAATAATAATATTTTAATAATAATAATGTATGTAGCATTAATAATAATAATAATAATAATAATAATAATAATTTTAATAATAATAATAATGATAAGAATCTACACAATAATATTATTAGCCGAGATGGTTCTAGTATTATGAAGAATCAAAACATGGTATTTGAATCTATTAACAATAGCATTTTTTACCAGAATATTCTTCCCCCTCCCCCCCGGAATAATAAAGTTGTTAACTTATCCAGTTTTTCCTTTTCCCCTTCGATTTTTAGACTTTTAGGCAAAGTTTTAAACTTTGCCCTTGCCCGTAGAAAAATCCCGGTGGATGACATTATTTGCGACGTGGAATACGGGATTAGAGGTCTTCCGGATAATATCAAGGACACTATTAGGCAAGATTGTATTGTCATCCTTAGAAAGGCTAAGCCCCCTCGAAGAACCTCAACAATGAGGAAATCAAGGCCCTTAAGTCCTTAAACCAGAACAAATATATTGTTGTTCTCACGGCTGAAAAAGGAGGGGTTGCGGTTCCTTAATAACGAAGATTATCATATGAAGATGTTAGATCATCTTCACAATAGTGGCAGTTATAAAAGAACTACCCAAGAACACACTTAAGAAGGTTTCGAGGACAGTGGCTCTTGCTATCAAGTCCAGTAGCTCGGTGAGTTCCCTTTGCCATAAACTCATTGAGAGAATTCCCATTACTCCTAGTATCTATGGGTTGCCAAAGATTAACAAAGAAGGGGTCCCTCTGAGGCCTATCGTCAACACCATTGGTGGTTCGACCTACCTTCTTGCTAAGTTCCTTGCCCGTATGCTTAAGCCCCTGGTTGGCTGTACGGAGTCCTTCGTGGAAGACTCTGCATCCTTCATTAAAGAGCTTAAGGACATTAAGCTTGATTCCAAGGACATTCTTGTCAACTTTGATGTGGTCTCCCTTTATACTTGCATCCCTATAAAGGAGGCCTTGGAAGTGATCTATTATCTAATAGATCCTAATACTGCACATCTAGTTGAGATCTGTCTCACTTCCACTTTCTTCTGTTTTGAGGGTGAGTTCTTTGAATAGACCTGCGGTGTTGCCATGGGCTCCCCCCTTTCCCCTATTGTTGCGAATCTTTTTATTCAAGATTTCGAAGCCAAAGCTTTAGCCTCAACTCGTCTCCTTCCCAAGCTATGGAAAATGTATGTAGATGACACTACTGTCATCTGGCCCAATGGCCAAGAGAAACTAGATCTCTTCTTCAATCGCCTCAATAGCTAGTCCTTTTCCATTAAGTTCACCATGGAAAAAGAGGTCAACGGTTGCCTACCTTTCCTAGACATTCTTTTATCTAAGAATCAGGACGACTCTCTCTCCCACTCGGTGTTCCAAAAGAAAATGCATACTGAGCAGTATCTTCATGCCGAGTCCCATCATTTCCTTGCTCAAAAGTTGGGTGTTCTTAACACCCTCGCTACTCGGGCCCTTAGGATTTCTGATAATGAGAGCTTTGATAAGGAGAGAGCCCATTTCCTTAATGCCTTTGTTGAGAATGGCTATAGTAGGCGCCTAGGCCAGAAGGCTTTCTTTAAAGCCTCTAAAAATACGTCAATTAAAAAAGAACCGAAGGAGCGCTGACTAGGTGTCCATCTTCCCTATGTCCAGGGAACCATGGACAAGATTGCTCGGATCCTTAGGAGGTATGATATTCCCTCAACCTTTAGGCCCCTCAACACCATTCATAAATCCCTCCGATCGGTGAAAGATCTCATTGACCCTAAGGACATGAAGGGTGTCTACTTGATCCCTTGTTCTTGTGGGACCCCCTATATCGGGGAAACAGGGGGCTCCATCCATCAGAGGATTAGTGAACATGTAGCTGACATAAGACATGGGAGAACCAAGTCTTCTACATCAGCAAAGCATGCGGAAAAGACTAAGCATCAGGTGTGTATAGAGTAGGCCAAGGTTATTGACAAAGTTGCTCATTTCCATTATCGTAAATTTAAGGAAGCTATTGAGATTGAAATAAGGCTTAACAATCTCAATAGAGATGATGGCTGGAAGATCAATAGCTGTTGGATCCCTGCCCTTTCTCCCTAGTCTTTCTTTTCCTTCCCCGCCCCCTTTTTTCCTTTCGAGTTTTCTTTGTTCCCCCTGGAGCCCTATCTTTTCCTTCCTTCTAGGATTTGTCCTTCTTACTCTCTGGTCTTCTAATGTCCTTTTTCTTGTCCTTCTCCTTCTTTTTATTTTGTGTCGTTTTTTTTTTATATAATTATTTATGTATTGTTTTTTATTTATTTATTTATTCATTTTATTTTATTATTATTATTAATATTTTTTTTTTTTTTTTTAATTTACCCTTTACCTGCTACAATATTAATTAATTTTTATTTTATTTATTTATTTATAGTTTTTACTTATTTAATTTAATTTTTGTTATTTTTCTTGTTCCACTATTTATTCTAACCAAACTATTATCTTAATATAACTAAATCCCATTTAAGTTACAAATAACCTATAAATGATACATTTTTTAACTAACTATTAACTTAAACACCGATTAATATATATATATTATATATATATATATATATATATATATATATATATATATATATATATATATATATATATATATATATATCTATAAGTATATCTTAAAGTATGGTCACCGAATTAACTAACTTCCTTTAAAAAAAAATTGTTGACTTTGATCCCTAAGTCAAAATTAGTCATTGGCCAAGTTAGCCGTTGGAGGCTCTACACAAACTATTTAACATGCAAAGCTATGCAAAGCTGGATCTGTTTTCCTCAACTCGTCGCAACGATGAACCACATTGGTGCATAAGCAACGATTTTCTTAATGTGATTTATGCCGAAATTTCTTCTGATAATTTTATGGATCACAGAAGCCTCAATTCAATAATGCATTTTTTGAGTGTTCGTACATATAAGGTGACTTATGGAGTAAATTAAAAAAAAGAAAAAAAAAAAAAAAAAAAATGTTTTATTTATTTACCATACCTCTCATTTATTTATATTTTTATTAATTTACCATACCTCTTTTACAAATATGGTATTTGGCCCATAGGATTCACTTAAATAAAACCTTTTTTTTGAGCCTTGATAAATAGGAGGGTTATGGACTAAATATAAAAGGAGGTTTTATTTCTTTACCATACCTCTAGTTTATTTATATTTTTATTTATTTACCGTAACTTTTGAGTAAGTATAAAAAGAGGTTTTATTTATTTACCGTACCTCCACTTTATTTATATTTTTATTTGTTTACACCCTTGAATGTATATAAGGTGACTTATGGACTAAATAATAAAATGTTTTATTTATTTACCATACCTCTCATTTATTTATATTTTTATTAATTTACCACACCTCTTTTATAAATATGCTATTTGGCCCATAAGATTCACTTAAATAAAACCTATTCTTCAAAATTAGGGCGATGGAAGGTTGTAACTCCTAATTTCAAGTGCTAAATTTAGCTTTTTTACCCTCTCCCTTAAAATAAGGTGGCCTAACCTCCATACCTAATTTTTTTTATAAAATAAACATGAGGCGATTCGTAAAAATATACTATGATACAAAATATTGGCCCACTAAAAATTTAAAACCCCTTAATTTCGCCTAAGGGCAAAAATTCGCCCCTAAAATTTTCCATGCTCAACCTATATAGGTGCAGTTTTCTCTCTCAGTCTACCTTTCCTTTCCTCCAATTCTTGTTTTTGCTTTTCGTCCCTTCCTCTCCTCCCCAGCTTTTTCTCTGCTTTCAATTTCTTCTCCATCTCCTACAACTTCCTCTATGCATCTTCCAACCTTTTGTTTTCTTTGTTCCTCCATTCTACTCTCCTTTTACGTTGTCGCCTCTTCGCCTCTATCTCCAAAGATACTTTCTCAACAAGAGGATCTTCTCTGAACTTGTAGCTTTTCTTAGCCTATGCGCTCTCAAAAATATTACTCTTGCCTCTGTCTTGCATCTATTTGCTACTCACTGTTGTTGTTATTGTTTCTTCTGTTGGAAATAATACTGAGGGGGGGGGGGGGGGGGGGTGAATCAGTATTAGCAAAATCAGATATGTTTTCATTTTCATACTCAGATTCATATACGCTACTTCAGTTAAGGATATTCGCGTATATACACGACTGTGTTAAAAGCAACTAGCGTACATCCAATAACCTTTATGATTTCGTTAGTTCATATTCATTGAATGCATTAGAACATTATTAACCATATGAACAGTAAATAGAACATATCATCACACATAAAGAGCACACATGAACACTATGATTTAAGGTGGAAACCCAATGTGGGTGAAAACCACCTGCTCCAATTTGTCTCTATCTTCCTTTAATAAGAAACTTCTTTTACAATGTACTGGTGTAGTCCTTTACCAGTACACAGGCTTCTACCTACAAAAGGCTACAACCTTCTTAGCTCTTGTAATAGGCGTTCCATTTACTAGTACGTAGGCACTAGCCTATTGAAGGCTCCAACCTTCACTCATTTTCCAGCTACTCCTGGAAGGAAGCTACAACCCCCTGGCTCTTGTACTGGCCAATATGTTTACCAGTATGTAGTTGCCGGCCTACGATCATCTAGGGACCACATTTCATACGTTTTCATACTGGATCCATAAAATAATCACCATTGCAATACAACCTGCATCATCAATCTCTGAATCACCCAATACTAAAACCCTATCAACAACACAGTCACCAGAACATAGAACAGACTACATAACTCTGCAACAACAACCAGATCCAATAGCAACTTCAAATATCATACTTCATACTGTATACGCTACTTGGACGAACCCAACCTTCGTGTATACACGCTTTTACCAAAGACAACCTGTGTACAGATCTGCAAATTCTAACTCATAACTTTGCAGCTATTTCAGACATTAGAACCTACCCATATTATAACATTCATACAATAAACATGCGTCAATAGATCTAGTCTATCCATAATCAAACCATATAAAGATAAGCATTCCAAGCCTTGAGATCCCGTTCCATTGTTCACCATCCTCCACATGAGTGCAACCTTGGTTCAGATCAAGCAAGGCATCACCAACCCATAACTAGCATCTGGATCTCACACTTCATCAGACATTCATCACTTGCACACATCTTGCACCCCATCTTGGCCTAATGATCTTCTCCTTATATAGGTTTATGCTTCTCTCAATACCATGGTCCAAAACCATGTAGATCCAATACCTTGGATCCAATACCTGGGGTCATCATTTCGAACCAAATACCATGGACCAAATTCCACGGACCAAAACAATGGTTTTCGACATGTACGCGCCTTTCCTTCTGTGAACCTGCATATGTACGTGTACGTGCCTTTTGCTCAGATAACCCGCGTATATACGCACTTTCATCATGGTCAACCTGCGTATATCTCTCCATTTACCTACTGCACTATGATCTATCCTCTGAGTGAGTTGCCATCACCTGTATCATACCTCTGAGTGAGTTGCCATCAAGGACAAAACTTGAATCATAATGCCAACATCTTCCTATGGTGCTGCTACCTACATTGTTTCTTTCCACTCCACAACTATCCTAACATGTTCATTGAGCCTAAAGGAGTTGTAGCAAAACCTCCAAGGATCTTCCTCTAGCCATTGACATGCCCTATGGATCCATGGGTAATAAACCTTCGCACAATGGTTCTTGCATATGCAGTGGAGATAATAAATATTGAAATTGTTGGTGCCAAACCAAAACTTCTTTAAGTCCTCATCCTCAACATCCACATCCTTCAAGGTACGGATCTCATACAATATAATACACAACAGAAAAGTAGGCCATGGTTCCTTCTTCCTTCTATGCAATCTCACTGATAACCCTCTGGAGATGTGGTATGAAACCTCTTGCATGAAAACCCTGTCCCTGGAAAACCTTGGTAGCTCATGCGAAGGCTTTTCCTCATTGAACATCCTAATGAAGGTGCCACTAGGTGAGGAATACTAATTTTCCATGTTAAGCAATTCTTGCATCACTTCTTGGGCCATGCAATCTGGATCATGTTCAAATATCATCCTGTATAGAAGGGCGATGAAGTGGTCAGAAAACCTTGCCATGACTCCTCGGTCACTGCACTAAGAAAGAAACTTGCAATAGATGTCCACAACATCCTTGGATGGTGTCCATTTCCAATCCATGCTAGGGATCTACTTCTAGGCACAGATTCCATCAAGAAGGTATGCAGACATAAAAATCTTTCTTGCTCATCCTTAGGTGGACTTCGGTCATTAGAAACATACACTTTTAATAGAAGAGATGTTAGATTAGTTGAATGGCCTTCCTTCATTTTCCCACTAATCAAAAATAACCACCCAACTCTCTGGGAAGGTCTCTGTGCTCTCTTGACCATATAAGTGACATGAAAAGATGACCAAGAGTTGGTAAGCCTTCCTGAGTGACTTCATCTAATAGACCTTGTTGGGTGTCACTCTGAACTTCGATGGCTCTTTTATCAAACCCTTCGTGATTTCTCTAGTGTTCATATTGTTGTTGGGAATGAATAAATGCACATCCATGTGATTCACCAGCTATGAAAAGTGATACATCTAATGGTATTTTTCCATCCTGAAGGTGGAAAGTTGTGTTCCACTGGTACTACTCAGTGTCATCATCTCAGGATAGGTATGTCAGATAGTCCAGTGAATGATATCTATGCACGAGAAGGTGGGGTACCTGCATGCAACATTGTAGAATCCTAACTTGTGAATTTTGACATAGACCTATCGATCTTCCATATCTTCCTTGAAACTACGTGAAAATGTGTCCTTTATTTGTTTCCATGTAATCTTCATGTACTTCTCTATGAACAACTGCGTGTCTGCATAAATAGGAAAGTTCATTGGCACCTGTTCAATGGAAACTGTAGTGCTACCCTCTATTGTATTCTTTGATCTAGCTCTCTTGGAAACCATGCTTGTTGTACTATTGAGAAGCTGCTCAACAACTGGTGTACTTGCAAACATAGCAGACACTCACAACAAGAAAATTTCAAGTTGAAAACACAAAGCACTTCAGTGGTCGATCATGCAACAAACTAGGTAATTGATAGGAAACATGGCACAATTGTGACTCTCATAAGTGTGAGACTGCCAGCTGGATCTGTGCATTGCATGGACCCAGCTGCCAGTGAGAGGAACTAATGACTAGAAATAATTAGAACATAGTCTAGTGTGGGTTGATGTGGATTGGAACTATGCAATGTGCAGTTCAGTCTAGGTTCATGCTGGTTGGGACTGCACCTTGTACAATCCCAATGGGAAAGTCTCGAGATTATATGCTGGAACTTCTCAGAGAATAGTTATAGCGAGTTAGTGGTAGCCTCTATTGAATTCCTGGAGCTAAGGAAGAGCCTTGAATTTTGGAAATGCGTAGTGCATGCTAAGAAGAGTTAGGTCTCAGCTAAGGTAGCCCAGATCTTCCCAAGGGAAACTTGAGATTGAGTATATTTGAATGCATGAGAAAAGGATTTTGAAAATATGAGTTAATGGTCATGCACTCAATCAAATAAAATGCAAAATTCAATCAACCAGATGAATAATAAAGCTTGTGGGGAGATTCACCACAACGACAATTGTTAGTGCAAAAGCGAGTTTATGCATACCTTGCTTAAGAAAGGTAATGAAAAGTTGAAACAACACTTATACAAGATAAAACAAACTAAAATGCCAATGTTAATTCAATAAAACATGAAAAACAACACTCACACAAGCCAAGGAATCAAAAATGACAAAAAAAGCAACAAAAGACTTGAAAAGCAAAACTTACCTGAAAAATTTGTGTCGATTGTGGCGAAGGTTTGTAGATGCCTCAGTGATTCCAAAGCTCCAAGGTCAAAAATGAAAATGAGCTCTAGCAGTGTTCATTAAATATATTTGATCGATTTAGGGTTTATGATGCCTATGCCAAAAATCTAGGAAAAAGTGACAAGTGGCGACAATTTTTTAAAATTAGCTTAAGTGTAACTCCCACTGCTAAAAATAGATCCCTAATTTCTAGGGATTCTTTTTTATTTTTTCTTTTTTGGGAAAGGCTACCATGCATGGATGGAGAGATTGCATCGTTCTATAGGGAACCAGGTAACCTGCTAGCACATGGATCGAGCAATATCTAAGGGGATGCTTCTGCGCAATTCCTAGGCTCAGTGGCTCTAGCTGCCTCTCATGCTTTGTGCAATTTTGCAGATGAAGAGAAGTTTTCAGCTTGTTCAGCACATTTATGGAGCTAAAGCTCACTTGTGATTTGATTTGCATAATTATTTAGAGTAAGGCTCAATGTTGGGCTCCTCTGCGCAATTCCTGCTAGCAAGGCTAGCTGCCCTCTAAGACTGTGCAATTTGCTAAGGAAGTTCAAGAACCGAATGAAATCAAGGTAAGCGAACAAAAGTTATATAGTGAAAGATGAATTCAAATGAAAACACAAGTACCTAAGCACTACAAGACAAGTTGCAAGTATTTTTAGGGGGTGCTTACAAAATGAAGCAAAGGAAACATTTTGGAGGGTGGTTGTAGCCGCTACAACATTGGTGATACACTGGTAGAACTCCAGCTCTCTATATGGACCTCGTCTCATGCAAAGTGAGTCTATCTCTTCCTGAAGCATTATTCAATTATTTAATCATCATGGCTTCCTCACTAGCTTGAGTTAAAGATATAGTCCCTGCCATTCTCTTGATCCATCAACAAACATACCAAGCCAAGTCAATTGAGTTATTTCGATTGGGGATGAGGGGTATATTGATGCACCAGTAGTGTAAATTGTTAGAGTTTAAGTTTCATATCTAGCGTTGCTACACTACTAGTAGGCATGCACAATACCCTGGCGGAGTCACTTCAGTAACACAAGCATCGCTTTGCTGCCAAAGAGCCTAGAAAATATCCTAACGGAGCTACTTGCTTCACCTCTTTACATACGAAGACTTTCTGTTTTTCACCTTCTTTTATTTCTTTCATTTTTTATTCATTTTTATTTTTAGTTTTCAGAGAACTATTCATAGGCACTTATTTCTTTCATGTGGTGGAAGAGGGATCTTGTTATGAAACCAGCTCAAGAAAAAGATAGAAAATATAGATCAACACCTTAGAATTCAACCTCTTCAAGGGGGCAACCTCCTTTACATTACATAAATGAACAACTCTTGGATGATACAAGTGGAAAGACCTCCTTTCTATATATAGGAGTCTAAGGGGTCATAACATAATCAGAGCCGACATAACAATAATAATGTAAGGGCACAATAATAACAATAGTGGGCTTCTATGGGGAACAATTGTAACAATATGGGCACTACATGGGTACATCAATATAATAAGTGGGTTGTACTAATAATAATAAGGGGTTACACTAGTAATATAGGGGCCTAACATGTCCCTCTCCTTCAAAAAGTATTGTCCTCAATGCTTGAGTAGTTCTTGATGCTTCTCTATAAAATTCTTGTCCTCCCATGTGGAATCTTCAGTGGGTAAGTTCTTCCACTTGACGAGATACTCTGAAATTGATCAATTTTGTAGTTGTTGGGTTCTTGTTTCTGTGACTGCTCCAGGTTCCAATATGATTTTTCTTTCCTCTTCAATTTCTGGCAATATTGTTTGAATTGGGATCTTTTGCAACTTTT
>APFE031297887.1:34569-79697 GCA_000404065.3 Pinus taeda
ATGCTTGTGATATTCTTCGTCATTTTCACATGGAAGATTGTAAACCAGCTCCTTCTCCCTTTCAATCTGGAGTCAAACTTTCAGTCTCTTGTACTTCTCCTGAAGTTGATGCTACCTTATACCGTCAACTTGTAGGAAAACTCCTATATTTAACCCATACTCATCCTGACCTTTCCTTTACTGTTGGCCTTGTTGCTCGTTTTATGCAAAACCCCCGTGAAAGTCATTGGAAAGCAGCTAAAAGAATACTTCGTTATGTTCGAGGTACAATACAATTTGGGATTCATTACAGTTGCAAAGCAGCTCCTCTATTAGTTGGTTTCACTGATTCTGATTGGGCTGGTGACCCTGATGATCGGAAGTCTACTGCCGGTTATGTCTTCACTCTTGGTTCAGGACCTATTACATGGGCTTGTAAGAAACAGGCTGCCATTTCTCTTTCGTCAGCAGAAGCAGAGTATCGTGGTGCCGTGGAAGCTAGTAAGGAAGCCTTGTGGCTTCGTCAGATCCTATCAGAATTTGGCTTTGAGCAGCAGCATCCGACTACACTTTGGTGTGATAATCAAAGTGCCATTCAGCTTTGCAAAGATCCAGTTCAGCATCAGCGCAGCAAACACATTGAACTTCACATGCACTTCATCAGAAAGCTCATTCATGACCATGTTCTTGAAGTGCAATATTGTCAACAGATGATCAGGTTGCAGACATCTTCACAAAGGCTCTCACAGAGGCGAAGTTCACTAAACTTCGATATATGCTTGGAGTTCAGGAAGTTGTCACTAAGGGGGGATAGGCTCTAGTGCCTCCTTCCTTCTCCTATTGTGTCATATTTGTAAATCCTTCAATCCTATCCCAAGTTGTTCTTAAGGGGGGATGTTAGGATATTCCGACACATAGGAATAGTTAAGTTCAACTTGGTCTAGTATAGAGTTAGGTTAGCGTTAGGTAAAGTGTGTTTCTTTACCGTTGTACATTTTGTAACTTACAATCCGACGGGCACGATATGTAGTGATCCGACGGTTCATTCTCTCCTCGGTATTACCGACACTTGATCCGTGGCTTGACACCGGATTGGTCCATGAATTCTATTTAAAGCGCATGGAGGGTCATTTGTAGGTTAACCGTGCATGAGAGAAGCTTATGTAAATTTTCATTCTTTTATTAATAAATTGCCGGTAGTAGCCACGTTGGCGCAGGCCGTGGACTGTTTCCCTCTCTGAGGGTTTTAACCACGTCAAAATACTGGTGTATTGATCTGTGATCTGTTTGTGAGCGGTGTCCTTTTGGTGTTCTGTCTGAGGAACTTACCCTGTAAATTCCTACAACAACTACAACAATACACATGATAAATATTCACAATATAAGTTTAAACCCCAAAAAAGAAAATAATGAAAGATTTAATGTAGCCATGAAACAATATGGCTAAGCCAAGAATTGATTGGCTTATTGGCCATGAAAAAAGATTTATTAATTTCCTTTGCTAAAAATAATAATAGATCTATTGTCAAGTGGATTTTCTCTTATTAGAGTTTTCCAAGATAAATCACGCTTATGTGTATTATTATGGTATGTGTCTTTGTTATCATTGTTCCTCTGAAATTGTTATGAATACAACTAATAGATAATTCTAGGGTTAGAAGCCTGTCTGAGAAACCTCTTCCGTTTGCATTTTTATATTATATATAACTTGTGGGATGATTTGATTTTAGTGCAAATAGATGTACCATAGCTCTCTTTTCTCTGCATGGTTTCTGATTTACCTTTTTTGCATATATTTGGTCTCAATGGATATTGCATTGGTAACATGGTATTATGTTCTGGGGATCACCTCCACCATCACATTCTTTTTTTTTTTAAAGGAACGAAACAACAAGCTTTTATTTCCAAAAACAAAATTTTTTACATATTTCTATGTTTACCTCCATCATCATATTCTTGTTGTTTAATTTGTGGAGGATGGTGAGTTATCGCATGATTCCGCATGGGCCTCTAGGGTGGCCAATTGTGGGAAATTTATTGTATTTGGGTAACAATATCTACGAATATCTCTTCCATCTTGCTACAAAATACGGTCCTCTAATGCCTGTCTCTCTTCGAATGAAAACTACAGTGGTTTTCTCCTCTCCTACCATGGAAAATGGGGTTCTCCAAACCCATTATCAGCTCCTTGCAGGTCAAACTGTTATACAACTGGTATAGATCCATCTTAATCACGGATATAGATAGAGCCAAGAGGGATCAAATCTCTTGATGTCCTAACCCTTTTTATAGTTCAAAACTTAAAAAAATTGCACCTCAAAAGATTGCATGTTAAGATCTCTCTCTCTCTCTCTCTCTCTCTCTCCATATATATATATATTATATAATATATATTATATATATATAATATATATATATATTTGTATCAATCCCTTGAATACATGGGATAAAATATCTTAAACACGTAATTCCAAACAAATATTTGCTTCATTCAAAATTCACACACACACACATATATATACATATATATGCATAAATGTATTCAATCCCCTAAAAATGTCTTGAATGCATGGAATACAATAGATTAAACATGTAATTCAGCGAATATTTGTTCCATTCAAAATTCAAAATGTAAAATAATGATAGTTGAAATGCTATAACAGTAAGAATTTAAATTTTCAATTACTTTATATAATATATATAATTTTATTATTATTTATTATTAATCATATATTTGATTTGTAAATTGTTTTGACATTGAAACTAATTTATTTCACATGAGCGTTAGGATATTTTTATTTATATAGATTATATTGTCCATATGAGTATTTTTCTTATTAGTGTTTTTTACGTTTCGATCTTTTCTTAATTATTATTATAAATTATAATATTATTATTCTTAAACTAGTCAGCGGTTATAGCAATATTATTTGATCTTAATAATAATTATTAAAATATTAATTTTCATAAACTAGTCATTATATGATCTTTTGGTCTCTACATCGCCCTCTATTTAATCATGTGCCATGATCTACATCTTCATCTAGTTCTAATGATGAACCACACTAGTTAGTTCGAAACGCGTTAGGCAAAATTTTCTCCTATGTGATTTCTACCGAAAAGACTCTTTTTTCTTTTTTATATTTTTAATACTTTTTAAACTTTTTACCTTCAATTACCTCTTATCTTTGCGCATGGAATATATATATATATATATTATATTTATATATATATATATATATATACTATATATATTATATATTATATTATTAAATGGGTTTATTTAAGCATTTGCAATTGAAATATTACTTGCACAACCACATTAGTTAACATATGGTTGATATAAATAATGATTATTATGGATTTGATTATTGATGATAATGATGGTGTTAACGTCCACTAAGACCAAACTTTGGTCTATCGGACCTAAAGAAACGAATTATTTAGTTTGATTTAAGATTTTATTCTTATGTTCAAAAAGCTTGGAGAGAAGCCTCCCGAGCTCACTGTAATTTTGACATTGTAAAAGGCTAGGAAGGTCAGTATTGCAACAAAGATTTTGAAACTGAGACCTAATGTGGTTGTATGCGGGGCACTCTAAGAGGAAGTGATTTTCATCCTCGATGTTTGTATTCTAATAGAGATGGCAGAACCTTTCCATCCATGGAGTTTTCGGAACTACCCAACCACCTGTTTCACTATGGAGCTCATAAGAGTTTGTCCTAATCTTGACTATATTAATTTTATTCTTTGAGCTAGTTAAAGCAGAGAGATACTTTTGATCTTCTAGGGTGGGGTTAATGACCTCCTTATTATTCTTTATATTAATTGATAATAATAGTAATATTAATTGATAATAGTAGTAATATTGTCAAGTCAAACTTTTGTGATTCTTCATGATTGAAAACAAATTCTTTCGGAATAACCACATATCAGTTATTTGGTGTCGACGTTTCTAACCTACTATTGGATTTCATCATCGCAACAATTATGGAGGAATTGATCTAATAAGGAAAATAAATAGTGTAGAGATGTCCCAAAGATTCCCAAATTAAACATTAGAAAGTTAATCCAAAAAGTCAAAATATAGTGTAGAGATGCCCCAAAGATTCCCAAATTAAACGTTAAAAAGTCAATCCAAAAAGTCAAAATTTGATCTAAACATCCGAACCCACTATTGGAGTTCATCATCATGACAAATATGGAGGAATTGATCTAATAAGGAAAATAAATAGTGTAGAGATGCGCCAAAGATTCCCAAATTAAACGTTAGAAAGTAAATCCAAAAAGTCAAAATTTGATCTAAAAGTTAAATACAAAAAATAAAAGGAATAAATAAAATATAATAAAAATTAAAAAAAAATAAAAGTACAGTTAGTGAAAAGAAATTACCAAAAAGAACTAAAAAAATATAGTAAAGAGTTCATAAACAATGAATACTTAATTCAAGAAAATTATATATATAATATATCTATATATATATATATATATATATATATATATATATATATAATTACAAATATATATATATATATATATAAATAAGTAAATAAATAAAAATAATGTGTGTGGTGTGCTCCTAAATCCTTTGCTTGATCGATCGACCCATTTCTCCTATATAGGGTGTTCCACAAGAGCAAGGGATTAAGTAAACACCCTTAGAATCCTTAGGGTCCACACGATCTTTGACTGATCTTAGGGAGTTACAGATGGTGTTAAGAGGTTTAAAGGTAGAATGAAATTTATTATTCTTAAGAATACGATAAATTTTATCAATGGAACGGAGAATGAAAGGAAGATTAACACAGTTGACTAAATACCCAGGATCCTTGTTATGCATAGGTCCTAAGCTATTTGGAAAGCCTTGAGACCTAGGCGTTTGCAATAACCATTGTCTTCAAAAACTTTTAGGAGAAGGTATTTTTCTTCTTCAAAGTGACTTTCATCAGATATCCATAAAGCTCAGGTAGCTAGCGTGTTGAGGACACCCAACTTTTGAGCTAGATGACGATGAGAAGTTGCATGAAGGTATTTCTCAGTGTGAGTTTTTTTACGAAAAACTGGATGAGAAAATGAACCATCCCATTTCTTAGAGATAAGAACATCAAGGAACAGAAGGCTATCATTAACCTCAGTCTCCATTGTGAACTTAATGGAATTAGATTGATTGTTAAGATGCAAAAGGAAGGAATCCAAAAGGATGTGGTTGATATACGCCGAAGGCTTCATTTGTATCTATCACACAAGCCATTGATAAATATTTAATAATAATATTTAAAAATAAACCTATTCAATTAAATATAAATAAAATTTGATTAATAATAATAATAATAATTTCATTTTTTTAATATATAAATAAATAAATAGAATTTTAAAGTTTTAATATAATAGTATTATATATGTTGTGATGGACTATCCAGTGGAATATAAATGGAAGTTTACGAATCATTTGGTATCTGAGCCAGGTTTCTTTGGGCATTTGTGGATATTTGCAGGGGATCTAGGTCGGCGGAGTTGAAAATCATAAAACCCTAATCATGGCTGACGAATTTGTAAATGAACCTCGTGATCCTGTAGAGGTGAGGTTTTCACAGTTCGAACAATAGTTGCGGATATAAACCACAATGTAAACCTCCTCATGGCAACCCTAACCAATAATCTGAGCATATTTGGCGAATATGAGGGTTCGAATGCAAAGGAAAAATCATAAGGGGGATCAAGAGATTAGGAAGATACGAAGAACTATGCGAAGAAAGAACCCATAAAAGATCAACCCAGTTTGAGTGTCGTGAATCAATCCTTGTTCAAAATGGAAGTAAAAGTCGATATCAAGTCCTACGATGGTGATATCGATTCTCTAAATCTGAACCACTGGGTGTAGCAACTAGAAGTTTATTTCAGCATCCATCAGAACGAGGAAGGGAAAAAGATCTCATTCTCACGACTGAAATTAGAGGGTCATGCACTGACTTGGTGGGAGAGCGACATGAAAACCCTGAGGTTGGAGAGAGAACCTCCAGTGACTAAGTGGGAGGATTTCAAAACCCTCATTAAGTCATAATTTTATCCCATCAAGTACGTGGAGGACCAGTGGATCTGGTGGCATTACTTCAGACAAAAGTCAGGCCAAAGCATGTAGGAGTACACCACATTATTCAAAAATATGGCTATAATGCTGGGTAATCTCTCCAAAGAGCCCAAATGTACTCCTCAAGTATGCCCAAATGTACTCCTCAAGTATTTGGGGGGTCTGAACCACCATTTGTGTGAGTAGGTGATGTTGTTCAAACCCAAATCAGTGGATGAGGCTTGTGTATAGGCACCGTACTTGGAGAACATAGGTTTGAAAAGAGTACAATCAAGTGGATCAAAGAAGAAGGAGCAGCAAGAAGCTTCTAGGGAGGGGAAGAAGAAGAAAAAAGGGGAAAATATAAAAGGATGACAATTACAACACTCTAGTGCAAAGATCCTAGCAACCACTACAATATTGATGGCCATATAGAGAAGTGCTGGAAGTTGCATCCAAAGCTAAACCCGAAGAACAAGATGAAATGATAATAAGAAGAAGAATCTCATGGCCACTGATTCGAGAAACCAAGCTGAAAGAAACTCGGACGTGGAAGAGAAGATCATCTGTACATCAGTGTAGAAGGAAGTGCATTTGAGTAGCCTTTAGCAACATGAAGAGAAAGAAATGAACAAAATATTCCATATAAAGATACAGGTCAAAAAGACAAAGATTGATGCTCTATTTGACTTAGGATCACGAGCGAATCTAATTGCAACATATTTGTTCAAGAAGTTAGGGTTGGAAGTTCGTGACCATCCAAAACCCATATCCACTAGGATGGGTAAATAAGGATGTAGAGCTGGAGGTAACAAAATAATGAAAATTTAGATTTGCTATCAGTGCTGATTTTATTGATGTAGATTTGGATGTGGTTCCTCTTGATGTATGTGGAGTCATGTTTTGGAGTCCATACATGTACATGTGTGATGAAATATTCATGAGGAGAGTTAACCAGTACAAGATCATTAAGCATGGAAAATCGTTCATCATCAACGTGCACAAAGGCAAGTCGAAAATTTTAATGGTAAGTGCCAACCAAGCCAAGAAATTGATCAGTTCTAGCAAGAAGTATGTTTTATTATTTTTAAGAGAAAGTTAGTCTGAAGAGGAGTTAATAAGAGGCAAGGCATCCCTGGAGGGGTATTATAAGAAATAGAAACAACAATTGGAGGTTTTTTCTACAAACATACAAGGATGTGTTCCGAGAACCTAAAGGGTTATCACCTAAGAGAGAATTGGAGCATGAGATCCAACTATTTCCTGACTCCTTATTGCCAAATATTGGGCTATACAGGCTGTTTGTTATAGAATCAAATGAGGTGAAGAAACAGTTGTAGCAACTGCTATAACAGGGTATCATTCGACCGAGTACATCACCATGTGGGTCACCCATCATCATTGTTCCAAAGAAGGATGGGACTTGGCAGATGTGTATAGATTACAGGGCATTGAATAAAATCACACTCGAGAATAGATACCCCGTACCCAGGATAGACGATATGCTAGATCAGTTGCAACAAGAAAAGTATTTAACTAAGCTGGACTTGAAGTTTGGATATCACTAGGTTCGAGTCAAAGAAGAAGATACATGGAAGACCACTTTCAAAACCAGGCAAGGTTTGTATGAGTGGTTAGTTATGCCATTTGGACTATGTAATACACCAGCTACATTTATGAAATTAATGAATGATATATTGTGACCTTCAATAGATTCATTTTTTATTGTATATCTAGATGATATACTAGTATATAGTGCTACTTGAGAGGAGCATATTTCACATTTGATGTAGGTGTTGGAAATATTGAAGAAGCACCAGCTGCTAGAAAATCTCAAGAAGTGTGAGTTTACATAGCAGTCTTTCATGTATCTGGGTTATGTGATGGGTGGAGGAGAGTTGAGGATAGATCCTTCCAAGATGGAGGCTATCATGAAAGGGTTGGTGCCTACTAATGTTTCTGAGGTCAGGAGTTTCACTGGGGCGACACAGTACCTGAGGAAATTCATAGCCTCGTTTTCAGTAGTAGCAGCATCGCTCCATTCCATAACAACAAGTGGAAAGAGTTTCTAGTGGGGAAAACGTTAGCAAAAGGATTTCGGAGAGCTAAAGAAGAAGATCAGTGAAGCACCAATTCTTGCGTTACCAAACATGCAATGACCCTTTGAAGTGGAGACAAATGCAAGTGGGTGTGCCATGGGAGTTGTCTTGATGTAGGGAGGAAATAATTTATGCTACGATTATGGATTCTTTCATTGGGCCATCCTTAACTACCCTACCTACAATAAGGAGCTTTATGTCACGGTGCAAGCTGTGAAGAAGTGGAAGTGCTATCTGATAGGAAAGGAGATAGTAATCCACACATATCACTAACCATTACAGTACTTGTAGCACCAGAGTAAGCTACAACGGACCAGTCATTACAAGTGGATGGGGTTTTCAAAACAGTTTTATTTATTGATCACGTATAGGAAGGGCAGCAAAAACAAGTTGGTCGCTATGCTTTCAAGGCCACCCACATCAAAGATTACAAATTTGGGGACTCTTATCCACATGGAGACATTCACCCATGATGCATACAAAGAGGCATATTTAGAAGATGAAGACTTCAAGGAGGTGTATCAACAATTGTAGAGTCAGAGTCATGTGAACGATGGCAAAAACACCATTGACTACCATCTCTAGGATGGGTCACTTTGTAGGCTAGATACGCTATGTTTTCCTAGAGTTGAGCATTTGCAGCTGATTAGAGAGGTTCACACCTCCAAGGTCGCAGGGCACTTTGGTATAGGGAAGACTGTGGCTAACTTCCAAAGGTATGGGTATTAGTATAATATGCAAGAACAAGTAGCTAGATTCATAAGAGGATGCATGTGGTGTTGTACCAACAAGCCTAGCAATAGGAAATAGGGTTAGTATCATCCCTTACATGTACCTACTCATCCTTGGGAAAGCATTTCCATGGAATTTGTGGGAGGTTTTCCAACAACCAGGACATGACTACCTGTTCATGGTAATTGACAAGTTCAATAATATGTCTATTTTGATGTCCTATAAAAATAACATCAATAGACAAGAAGCAACAAACTTGTTCTTTGGATAGGTTTGGGTGCACTTTGGGATATCAAGGAGAATCATTTCAAACAGGGACACAATATTTCTTATTGCATTTTGGACTACATTGTGGGAGAAGATGGAAACAAAGTTGAAGAGATCTATAAAATTCCATCCACAGATAGATGGAAGACAGAAATAGTCAACAAGACTTTGGTGCAACTTCTAAGATGATACAACCAAAATCATTCGAACTGGGATGAAAATATGGTATATATACAACATTCTTATAAAGAGAAGTCCACACTTCTATAGGAAAGTCCCCATTTGAAAATTGTTTTGGATATTTTCCACCTTCACCTTTAGATATTGCATATGGGAAGTAAGGAGGAGTGAGGGAAGATCTTATAGGAGATGCTTTGAGGGCTGAAAGTTTTATAGAGAAAATAAGGTAGATCCATATACATGTACAAGAAATGATATAGAAGTTGCGGGAGAAGTATAAGGCTAGGCATGATCAACACAGAATAGAGAAATCATTCAAGGTGGGAGACAAAGCATGGCTACAATTGAACAAGGAGACGCTGCAGGGGCCTGGTAAGAAAATCAAGGATCTAAGGTATAGTACCTTTGAGATACTATAAAAGGTGGTCGATAATGCCTATCGACTTAGTTTACCATCATATATCTGCATTTACTCAGTTGTGAATGTAGAGAATTTGAAAATCTATGAGCCTTCCATGCTAAATATGGAAGAGGAACAGGTCCTACTTTCTGTGGAGGATTTCGCACCAGACGCTCAAGCGGAGTTGATAGAAGATACAGTTTTGCATAAGAGGTCCAAAACTACAAGATAAGAGTACCATGAACTTTGGAAGATTGGGTTGAAGGGACAACTTCCAAGCAAAGCTAAATGGTACACCAGAGAAAAGGTGGAGAAAAAATTTCCTCACCTCATTCACTAAAATATTTTGTGGACCAAAAGCCTCCCAAAATGGGGAGGCGTGATCTGAATTGGATCATTATATTGTTTTTCATCCATTTCGATGCATTTGGAGTGGAAAAAGTGGAGGAATCATCTCACATGACCATTTTTACTGGTGGTATCTAGTTTGGCGAAACGGGGTTTGAAATATTCCAGGAGCATTTTGAGGCATCAAATGACAGTTTTTGGGGATAAAACTTTTTTGATTTAGGGAAGAAATTTTTCATGCTATTCTACATAGATAACTTTCCAATGATGTAAGAAGCAGGGCAATCAGAATACGTATGAAAAAATTTGGCCACTCAGAAGTTGACCTTCTTGTTTTCACATCTATAATTCGGGAGGATGTCGGGTCATCCCCCATTATTCATGGAAAAGGGCCTAGCCACGTGTTTGTGATGTGAAAGTGTCTAGAATACTCTATATTGTAACTCTAGTTAAGAGTTGATGTAGTCAAAATTAACCACTAGTAGGCTATTAGGCTGTGTTATAACAGGGCCACTAGGAGGAAGAGGCATTCAATTCTTTTGAGAGAATTTTGTTCCATAACTAAGAAAAGATAGCTAGGAGATATATGAGGTAGAGAACATAGAGAGGATATATTCACTTTAGTAGCCCACGGGCCATAGGCATTACTTCTTTGTACCTACAACCATATTTCCACACAGAGAAAGAGAGTGAAGCAGTCTCACCTTCTAGCTGGGTTTTCTCCCGAAAGGATTTCCTAGGGAGCATATCTTATGTCTTGTGTGTGTGCTTATTTTGTGGTTCTCTACTTTTCTATATAATTCCATTGTCATCCATGCACTAATTATAGTTAAATGCACAAATCTTAAAGTTTAATAATTTGTAATAGTGTAGAATTTTCATGGTTTTAATTTAATATTATTAGATTTATTGTGACGAATTGTCCAGTGGAATATCCATGGAAGTTTACAAATCATATATAAACCCTAAGATAAATATTATAAACACTAAAATAGACATGGTTTACCATGGTTTATTTTCATACTGAGACAATCCTTGTCACAATGCAACATTCGACCATGGTTGACCATGGTTAGATATGCTGTAGTGTTTTTGTAGCAATGTTGTACCAAAAGACACCTTCTTAGCACTAGGTTGTTCCCTACAAAGAAAAACAAGAAGTTTGGTTGTTTTCAATGGAAAATCATGAAGAAAGAAAGTATTCTAAATGGTGGAGACAATACATACACAAACATAAACTAAAACAAAGAGATGAATACACAGATAATTCTTAATGAAGCAAACATGTCAACATAATTATGGTAAATGACTCTCTTTATTGACTACGGGTGGTAGGAAATGAATACAAATAGAAGAATTCTAAACACTTGAAGAGAATTCTTTAGAAATGGTTCTAAAAAATCCTCAGCAAGGAGGTTATTTTCTTCACTCTCGTTGTAAGCTTCTCCTCTCTATCCAAGAAGTATCAAGGCTCTCTCAATGGCGAAGTCATGTCCACACTAGAGTGATGGATTGCTAAGAAGAAAAATGTCTAACACAATTGTGTTCTACTTCTTCTGCTTCAACAATGAAATGAAGGTTTTCTCTGATAGAAATTTGGCCAGCATAAAATTGTCTCATGTTTTGGTTCTCCCATGGGCTATTTAAATAGAATTTTTTTGAATCCATTTCCCTCTCATGATAATGACTTATAAGTAGGACAAGATGATTCCATTGAGGGTTGCATATCTTTAAGGCGACTCGAATTATGTTGTCCTTGACTAAAATCCTATCATGGAATCGTCTTCCATGTGTGGGAAGTGATCATGAATTGTTGAGTCGTCCATTCCTTTAGCCTTGCGACTTTCGAAGAAAATACCGCACATAGTGCGGCTATTGAAGAAAAAGTCGTGCTGACATCAATTTTTAAATCCCATATACTTTGGACCTTAAGAGAAATTAAATTTTTTGATCTTTATAATGTATTCAGTTGGAAAATGTTCACTTGTGCATTCTGCTGGACGATTTTGGGCATCCTTTTTATTGTACAAATATATGTATGATTTTTTGGTGTTAACAGTTTCCCCCTGATGTGTGAGGTTAGGAGCAAGTGTATAGCTGAAATACATCATGTTTTATTTTTTGAACGACAGTCTGATCAACTTCTGGATAGAGAGAATAACATGTTTTGTAGGTGAGCAAAGAAACAACCTTAACGAAGGATAAAATATAACAATGCTTTGAAACAAGTGCTTATATAAGGCGGGCATGTCCCATGCTAGTTATGATGACTAGTGATAAGCTACTGCAATCTAGAGGAAATATTTCTATCAAGTCAGTTTTGAAATGGATGACGTGCTGATAGTTGATGATGATAACTATTGACGCCCTCAAGGGCACTTCTAACACATAGACGGAATCAAGTGCTCCCATGCATCAAGAAAAGGTGAAGAATTGTTGGAGTGAGGTTATTATGAATGCATGGGTCTTTGACTGTAGGCACCTCCTACACATCAAAATGCAAGCACTGCTGAATGAGGTACTAAGTGATGCATAGGTCTTCGATCAAGTAAGAGAATTGCAATGGTCATGAAGTACGATACCACCCTAACATGATAGCTTATATTGGTGTCGAATGTTAGGGGTTCTGGTGACATCAATGGGAAATGATGATTCCCATTCTTCCACTCGAGGATATCACTGAAAAAAGGGGGGGAGCATCCAAGGTACTGCCTCGATCCTAGAAGATGGGTGTTGAAGTCGACGGGAAAGAGGCATCAACCGCCCAAAACGCTAATTCAAAATCAAGATGTGTAGTGAAACAAATTGTAATAAGGTGGGTCAACAAGGCATGATAATGAAATCCAACGATAGAATGGATATGGAAAACTTGTCTGAGGTTAGATCTATAATGCGATTGGCAGTGGTAAAAATAATTATTTTGAGGCTCGTGGCCCTAGATTCGATAAGAAATCTAGGGTAGGTGTGAGTATGTTTTGACTAGCATGAAGAGGGTGAATGAATGTAGATCATGTGCAAGCTCCGACCAAGGGAGACTAGGGACTGCCACTGAGTACAAGGCATGAAAATATGGGGGGGGGAACCACTTTCCTAAAAAAAATTACACTTTCCAAAATAATGTAAAGGTGGTTTGGGATGTGCATACAAGGAGATGGGTGCCCCATGAAAATAGTGACATGCATGATGATGGAAGTAAAATGTATTTGCAGAGGGTGAGGGACACATTGGCTGGTCTCGGTGTTGGGTTGATGCGGTGGATGAAGTGATGCAAAAAATCTTATTTTGTATGGAGGAATGATGGGCCCAATATAGAAGGTGAAATAGTGTTCACCTTGATTCATCACAAATGAGTAAGGTGGTCTGGGAGTAGGGTGGGTTAGCAATAAGTGAAGAAAAGGTGAATGAAGCTAATCTTCAAGATATGCAAGTGATGTGGCTCCCAGGCCGGAATATATGGTCATGGATTCCAAATAAAATGTGGGGGTCTATAACATGAGGTACTCCATGAGTGGGGAGGCTCTATTCACCGACATGGACATTTACCATGTGCAAGGGGAGGTCGTGGTAAACGTGATTGAGATGATGGAGCCTATGGTGCATTTTGCATAAATGATGTTAGGATATGCAAAGCTTGGTAGGAATCCTATCATGATGAGTGATGAATGATACCTGCCCTGTCGTTGGCCACCGAGGTGCTGAATTTGGTGAGAAGTTACTGACGTACCTGTGATTTCAACGACCCATAACTCAAGTGAAAACATCTTGATAAAAACATATGTAAGCTAAAAATGCGCTAAGCAATATGAATAAAAAAACAGGAGAAGACGCACTTGAAGTAAAGTTTTGAGCATGCAGTGGGCCCAAAAAATGAGTTTGGAGTTGAAATGGAAAGGAGGGTACCATGAAGAAGGTGAAGTGGTATTGACCCTTGTGTCTCTCACAGTTCTGGAAACGGATGTCACGAGCTCTTCTAATGGGATCTAGAAAATGTCAAAAAGGGTGATATATTGGGCAAAGTGGGCCCTATGCCACCTCATTTTACTTGCTATATTGAGAGGCCAGAGCTGTTCCTGGAGTTGTTTCTTGTCGTTACGGTCAGCCTGTGTAACTAGAAAGTGTGCGGGGAGAGACAGGTTAGAACTTCTAACCCTACCTTTCTCATTTTGGTAGGCTATCATAGCAAAAAATCAACCACGTGGGTGAATGAGCTTTAGTCATGTAGTATTTGCATGTATTTCATGGATACACACGGTGACACCTTGGGTAATGGGATGACAGCTACAGTGTCAGTGCGGCTGGAAGGTTAAAAGTCATGGCGTCATTGTTTTAGCGACACTGCAACTCATCCTCCCAATGTTGCGGACTCTGCATCCCTGTGTTAAGGACATGCACGTGATAATGCTTCTAATCAGAGAGAAGACGCATGACCCTAGATATGGGGTCACCGCGGTTTGTGGGCTCAGAGACACATGCATCCTGTGTGCCTATTATGGGAAAAAACACGTAGTTGAATGACAATTAATTTTGGCAGCCTAGGAAGCTAATTTTTTTAATTTTGACACCCTTGATGGTAGGATTTCATGGTGAGAGTGGGATTGGGAGTTGCTTCATGCAGTTGTTGCAGTGGATGATATTATGAGCAGGACATTGTCTTGTTGGGGGTTGCTAAAGTTCCTTCAAAACCCCATTTTGAGGTCGCAAGATGCATTGATGCACTTCCTAATTCGATCTTGGGATGTGGATTGCTAGATATTCATCATCAGATGGACTGAGCTACCGATTACCACTTCAGTAGATATCTATTTTGTGACCGGATTGGTGCCTCGTGAGGAGGCATTGTCGTATCCCTTGTCAATGGGGCATATGGATATTCGTCACTGGGTGGAGGCAGAGGGCCACTGTGGGCCTAACCCCTATTATGAGGAGTGCATCATTTTTCCTGCTATCAGAGATCTTGCTGAGCGAGCAACACTGGCGATGATTATGCATCTAGCAGGGTCAACATCCTTTCACTAGGTATCAAGGCCTGAGATTGTAGTATTACAAAGGCTATAGGTAGGGGACTTTTTCGGCTAGGTCAGGGTCATATATCGGGGGATGGTATCCTAACTGATGAAGGTTTGGCAAGTAGGGGCTCAGAGCTTCTGCTATGCCAACATTCTCTATAGTATTATGTATGAGCAGGTCGTGATGCTACGACCTTTTCTGGTAGTGTCACCAGGTCCTGCCAGGGATCCGCATATGCAACAGTGGGCACCACTGATGCCACAGGCTGGTGGCGGTGCTGTGGGTCATTATTGGAACAACCAGGTGGAGGGTTGGTTCACATATGTTTGGTAATTTAATTGATGTTAAATTACTACATAAATTATCCACCAGGGCTTGTAAACTAATGAAGTGTATGTGCATTGTTTGTGCTAGAAGTCCTTATTATTCAAGAAATTCCTAGATTAAATTGAGATATTGAGATGCACATGTTTTCTCTACAACTATCAGTCTTTCATGAAAGTAAATATATCACACTTAATAGAAATGAAACTAAGTTTATCACACTTTCTTAAAAGAAATATCACACTTTACTTGAAAGAAACGTCACGCTTGCTTGAAATAAATATCACACTTTTTTTGAAATAAATATCACACTTGCTTAACTAAATAATTAAATTAAATCTAAATCGCTTTGACAAAAAAAAGAGAAATTAACTCTATAATCACACTAATTGGAAATTGAAATCTTCTTCACTCAAATGTAATTTAACTCATATGTAACTCAAACTATACTACAAATCCTAAATCAATCCACACTCTGTCATACTACTTTTCATGTGCATAAGAGATCTCGGCTTCACCCATTCATCCTACAGCGAAATGATAAACAAATCCTGCTTTGAACTCAGTCCTAAACATTCATTCAAAATCGAAGCTAGATAGTTAGATGAACTAATTAAACACTATATAAAATGTAGAATTGAAATGTTAATTAAAAACAATAAAACCTTACAGCGCATGGGGGACCTCCTGCGAGATGTAGGTGACAACAAAACTTCCTCAAAGGATTATATATGCATTGAGATAACACACAACAAGGGTATCAAATAAAACAATTTTTTTATAACTGTAAATAGAGTTTAAAAAATAATACTCAAGTATGTTTTTATCATGTCGAGAGGTAGATTTATAACCTCTATCAATAACTATTTTAGAGATTTACAAGCCTATCCTACTCGAGAGAGACTAAAAATAACATGAGAAGATAATATGGCATGATTTCCTCATGATTTTCTATCGAAGAAGCAAACCATGAGTGTAACACCCTCCTCCCACATCCACCCAAGTACCCATGCCAACTGGAGTAAAAATGAGACGAGAGGATGCTATGATCAATTTCAACCTCCTATGTGACTTTAAGGAAGTGGAATCGATAGAACATCACACACAGTCATCCAACAACATCAACAGAACCCTCAAGGGACAATTCATTTACCGTGCATCCCATCCCAGGATCACTAGGCCCAACAAAGAGAAAATCCACCTCTTGGCTTTATCGTATATCCCACCATTCACCAACAAGGATTCCTAGGCCCACTGAGGCACACAATCTAGCTTTACCACAACCCATAGTCTAGTTCAAGGGTTACTAAGCTAGTACCTTTGTGATCCTCAATCTAATTCAGGGACTACTCAAACCATGTGTTTGTCAATTCGGAGATCCACCCCACTCAGCTTTGAATCAAATCCGTCCATCCCACATAAAATGAATGAGAGAACCCATCTCATCAAAGCTATCAGGAAATGGAAAGGCTAGGCTGAAAATACTATCACACTTGGAAAAACCCATGCCATGGTAGAAGAGAAACGCATGCAATCCCGTGCATGCACAATCTAGCAAGGAAAATACAAA
Source organism: Pinus taeda (assembly GCA_000404065.3). Lineage (NCBI taxonomy): Eukaryota > Viridiplantae > Streptophyta > Pinopsida > Pinales > Pinaceae > Pinus > Pinus taeda. The sequence continues at coordinate 51,543 of APFE031297887.1, forward strand.
TCCAAGTCGATACCTACAATGAAGCCTGTTATAGTTGCTTGATCATGCCTTTCCTTGCGTGATATTTGCTTTCTTTTGTCTTATTTTCCTTTCTTGCTCCAATGCCAAAGTTCTCCAAGAAACTCTAAGTGTCCAGGAGTGAGAGAGAGAGAGAGAATAATGAGAGAGCTCCAACACTGAACTGAGAAAAGGCTACCAACTAATTCTCAAATTCCTTTTTATGAATGTGGCCTCTATTTTCTTCATTTTCCATTATTTTCCTTCATTTTCCTCCTCACATGCAACCTGTGAGCTTTCACCTTATTTTTCTCCTAATTTCCATTATTTTCATAAATAAATGTGGCAAAAATGCCATTTTTCCTTTTCAAATCCTTAGCCATTGCCTTTGCCAATGTCCTTAGCCATAAACAACCAAATGAACACCCCCTAGGATGCCTTTTTCAACATTCAACTTGGAATAAGTGTCCCATCAGTCGTGGTTATTTTTTTTAACTTTTATTACATGGAATTTTCACCAAGGTTGTTACAAAACTCTCCCCTTTGGGGGAAACCATCCTCAGTGTTTAATCACACATATACCTCAACAACCCACTGAAAGAAGACATACTACTCATGGAGCTTTATAAAACAGCTCGATGCAGTGTTTACAATGAAATATTTGCTCAAAACAAAACATCATGACAACAAGCTAACATATCACATAGTGGAGCTTTATAATACACCTCATTACGATATTTACAATGATCATCCTGCTGAGTTCCAATCCACATAACATCATAACATCATGATAACATAACCACATGATAGCATAGTAACATTATGACATAATCATAATAACATAACACCCATACCACATAGTGGATCTTTATAACATAGCTCATGGTGGTATTTACATCCATATACATGTGTACATATAGAAAAATTACCAAAAATATGTACCAAAAACATATACCAAATCATATACCAAAGCATATATCAAAACATATACTAAACACCACATTTAGGCATAGATCAAAACATTGTATAACATATACCAAACCATCGTAAAGCATATATCAACCACCATAAATCATATATCAAAGCACCATAAAGCACATATCAAACCACCATAAAGCATATAACCAAGCGTCATATCGAAGTTGCTTTGCCTCAACTAGAAAATAAGGAAGGATACATAGCCCACATTTGATCCGCCATCTCCCATGTAGCTTCATCAGGCCCAAAGTGCTTCCATTTCACTCTAACGTGCTCGATTACTTAGTTCCAGAGCATGAAAACCTTTTTCTGCAATATACACTGAGGCTCCGACTAGAATTTTCCATCTGGTTCCACCTGCAATACAGACCAGTCAATCACATGATCAACATCCTTAACATACTTCTTAAGCAATGATACATGGAAAACATCATGGAATTTCACTGTCGGAGGCAGTGCAAGTCGATAGGCTACTGGACCAATCCTCTCAATGATACTGAAGGGTCGACAAAACCGTGGTGCCATCTTAGCACATGATCCAATCCGCAAGGAGATATTATTTGATTTGATGCACAAGTACACTTGTTGCCCAATCTGAAACTCCTTGAACAGCGTGTTCCTATCTGCATAACTCTTCTTCCTATCTTGTGCTTCTTTTTTATTCTTCTTAATCACCTACATTACTTGTTCCATGTTTGCCAACATCTCTGGTCCAATCAACGCCCTATTAACCGGATCACTCCAATAGATGGGAGTGTTACAACTTTGCCCATACAATGCCTCAAAAGGACTCATGCTCAATGACTCCTGATAGTCGTTGTTGTATGTGAACTCTACCCAAGGGAGATACTATTTCCACTTCCGCTGTCGATGCATCACATACATCCTCAACATGGCCTCCAATATCCTGTTGACCCTCTTTATCTGTCCTTCTGTCTATGGATGATAAGTTGTGTTGAAGGCCAACTTTGTGCCCAAACCTGCAAATAGATCCTTCCAAAACTTGGAAGTGAACTTCACATCCCTGTCTAGCACATTCTTCTTCGGAACACCATGTAGTATAACCACATCTCTGATGAATACCTATGAAATATCACTAGCTGAGAACATAGACTTCACTAGAATGAAGTGTGCAACGTTCGTCAACCTGTCCACAATGACCATGATGGAATCATGTTGTTTCACTGTCCTCGACAACCCTGTGATGAAATCCATGGAAATAACCTCCCATTTCCATTTTTGAATCACAATCAGGTGTAGAAGTCCACTGGATGTTTACACTATGCTTTCACTCGCTGATAGTCGAAACACCTCGCCACAAATGCTACTACATCCCTCTTCAAATTCATCCAATAGTCAAATCTCTTCACCACTGTCAGTTACTTCTGATAACCTCGATAACCTGAATAAGGTTTCGCATGAAAGTCCCTCAAGATCACCTTCTTGAGTTCATTGTTATCCAATACATATATCCTGTCTTAGAACCTGACCAATCCATTTGCTGTAAGAAAATAATCCATACCCTATGTGCCTCCACCTGTACCTGTACCTGCACCTATACCTGTACAAGTACCCTGCTGCAACCTGTGCACAATCTCCATATACCTAACATCTTGTTGACCTGCCTGCAAGATCCTATCTTGTAAGTTTGTCCCGTAGGAGCTCATAGCTGCCAAGTAATGTTCATGTACCCGTCTGCTGAGAGCATCTTCCACCCTCTTCTCTTTACCTTTGATATACCTGATCTCTAGATCAAACTCGCTGATCATGGCCAGCCATCTAGCCTGCCTGGCATTCATATTTGGTTGGTCAAACAAATACCTTAACCTAATATGATCACTCATCAGTACCAACCTCCTGCAAAGAAGACAGTGTCTCCACATCTTCGATGAATGTATGATCGCAACTAATTTGATCATGTGTGGGGTAGTTATGTTCATGCTCATTCAGTTTTTGGGATTGATAACATACCACCTGTCCATCCTACATAAGGACTCCACTAAGTCCTCTCTTGCAAGCATTTGTGCATACCAAAAACTCTTTGTTTGGATCTGCAATATGTAACACTAGTGCATGTGTTAACAACTACTTAAGCTGCTCAAAGCTAACCTCACACTCCTCTGTCCATTCAAACTTCTTACCTCTCCTTTGTGACGATGTGCTAGGATAAGCAATCTGCGAGACATTCCTAATGAACCTCCGATAATCACCTACCAAGCCCATGAAAGAACTCATCTCACCCACGCTCTTAGAAGCTATCCATTCCCTAAATGTCCATTGATTTGGACATCGACTACTGGGCTTCCAGGGTCTAGATACTTCGGACAGATTACCTACCCCAACATCAGGTCGGACAATTGTCCTATGACAATGATGGTTGGGGCATCTCTCTTGCACCTGCCTGGATGCCTAAAGCACTTCTCTTTGATCATCTTGTTGTATATAGGCACATCCTTTATGGCTTGGAGAAGTGCTATCTTTACACATAATTGTTTCAATTCTCCCAAAAGTTTAGTTTCTTCTGGGGTAGGTTGTGTTGTTCCAGATAATCTCTCAGGAAATGGTGGAATTGATTTCGGTTCACTTTCCTCTTTATCTTCATCATCCTCCTTAGGGGGAGGCTGGCTATCTGGGAGAACCTTCCCAGATTGTAGGTTAATCTCCTGAATCTCCACAACATAGGTTGGGCATGATGGTTCCCCACTATATACTTGTTGAGCCTGTTTGTTATTTGGGTTTGGATTCGGTTGAGCAAGCATTTAGGGTTTCCTTGTGGAGAAGGAAGCAATGGCTGTGGTTAAGCAGGTGGTGGAGGCAAAAGAGCGGGAAGAGAGTTGTACTGGGGCCTCCACCCCTAATGAGGTGCATTCCACTAAGGTTGTGGCTGAGCATAGGAGTGAAATGAATGAGAAGCTGGTTGAGCATGATATTGAGATGGATATGACCAAGGAGAATGTGTGGACCAGGAAGGATGAGCAGGGGGGCCCCAAGAAGGCATGGAAGTGGCTTGATTGGGGTTGTAGTATGCCTAGGATGTCCCTTGCATTCCCTGCTGGTAAGGTCTAGGTCCATGCGGCCTTCTTTGGTTTATGAAATAGAGTGGTTCAGTGGCTTCTTCGGCCCCTTGGTATACAGCTTTAAGTTCGGGTAAGGAAGGGCACTTATTTGTAGGATGATCTTCTTCACAGACAGAACACACCTCTATAGAGTTCAATGAGCATTCGTTCCTAGGATGCCTTCTGGTGCACCTACAACAAAAAATGGCCAAAGCCCTCTATGCTTCCTCTTGTTGCCTTTTGATATGTAAGGTATCCATTTGCATGGCAAGAGTCTGTAGCATCTCACTCTTAAAATCTTTTGGCATGTTTCCAAATTCACCTTTGAGGGATGAACTGGAGGAGGAGGTACTGGCCATGGGTTGACTCCCCCTACCTCTCTTTCTGGCTACCCTAGAATAGTTTCTAAAGACAGTCTTTATGTCTTCATAAGGTCACTAGTAGATGTTTCCCCCAGCCAGTAAATGGAGGGTGTCTAGAAGGTCTTCCAGAATTCCCCTGAGTAGGACCAACTTCAGAGATTTAGGGTCAAGTGTGCACTTGGCCCTTTTATAACTGAGCTAGAATCTCTCTTCATAATCTTCCAAGGATTCATCACTACCCATGGTCATTCGGAATATTTCTTCCTTGGTGTCTTTTGACCTACAGTAGTCTCGATATTTGTTATTAAAGGCTTGCTGCATATGAGCCCAAGTTGTGATGCTTTTGCAATGTAACCCCATGAACCAGCACAATGCTACATCCTTGAGGGTAGAAGGAAATAATTTCAACTTCTGCTCGTCTTCTGCATAGTCATAGGTTCGACAGATAGCAGCAAACTCAAATAGGAAGGTGTCAGGATCTTCCGTAGTTAATCCATGGAAGTGAGGTAGGGCTGAAGGGCTTATGTTCTTCATTTTAGTGTCCCCATTGGTCTCTCGGATGGGAAAGGTACCCTCTACTCTTTCTCCATTCCCCCTAGCATTTATGTTTTCAGCGATTGTCTCAGGAGGGATGGTTTCTTCCTCTTCTTCTGCTATAAGCTCTTCAAATATTTCAGATTGTTCTTCTAAAGGATCATCTGGATCACTGCCATCGAAGAAGAGAGAAAAGTGGCTTTGTGATGTGGTGGGGGTGTTGGGTAGGAATTTCCCTGAATTATCTCTGTTCCTACGAGGCATGAAAGGGAATCTCTTTTTTGGGTAATTTTTTATTTTTTTCACTACTTGTACCTGTAAAAATGAAATTGATTGAACAAACAAATTGCAACTACTGAAATGAACTTGCTGAAAGGAAATTGCAGAGTTGAAATGAAAGCAGGGAAATGACTAATCTGGAATGAAAATTGCAGAATTGAAAGAGCTAATCTACTTTTGCTTAAATAGAAATTGCAGAATTAAAAGAACTAATCTACTTTTGCTTAAATGGAAATTGCAGAATTGAAATGAAAGCAAAGAAATGCAGAATTTAAAAGAAACAACTACCCTACTTTTGCTAAAATGAACTACTTGGCAAAATGTTGCAGTATAAAATAGAAGAAAAGCGGTAATCACCAAATACTCTGACGCGTCCCCTGCAACGACACCAAAAAGTGGTGAGCACCAGTATTGCAACAAGAATGCTACAATTCCTGGGGCTTCCTACTTTACTTTTATCAACCCGGTAGTTCGTAACAAACTTGGAAGCGACGGTGTTGTATGCACAAGTACTAGCTCTTACTGCAGGATGTCACTTGGTCAGCTGGCGCAAGTTCACTAGGAGCTTAAGCCAACTTCTATGAATTCTCAGAAGAATCTTTTAGCTATGATGAAAGAAAGCTAACTCTAAAGAGGCTATTCTACTTGCAGAAAGAGAAAAGAAAACCGAAGTGTAACTCAAACCCTAATTCTTCCAACTAACCCTACTTTGGCATAAAAAGAAATATAAACTGATGAAAATGAGTGGCATTGACTATTGAGGAGGTAAATTACATCTATTCAAGCTACTTCTAAAAGGAAATGAGGAAAAAACATCTTTTTGAGTTTTATATGTATTTTATGTGAAATTGCTATGCTTGTAATTTATCTGTTTGTGGTTGTGACAGAGATTCGGTGGTGAAGGAAGGTGGCCTTGGGGTTTGGAAAGGTGTAGGAAGGTATGGGGGAGTCCTAAGAAGCCTCTAGTAACCTTCTGGAGACTTCCTCTGCAATCAGACTTCAAAAAGTCACCTTCAATAAATTCTATAGGAGGCTGCATGGGATCTACAAGAGGATGTCGAGAGCTGTTTTTAGAGGTTTTAAAAGTGGAAAAATGGTGGGAAAGGGTAGCTGAAGATTAGAGGGAGGTGTTAAGATGTCTGAAACTCATCAAGGGTGATTAGGAAAGAAAATGATGGTTGGATTTGTTCAAGAGGCAAGAGGAAATCTTATGAGGAAAATGTAGAAATTAGGGCAGATTCGTGAAAGGCGGTAAATGACTTGTGAAATCTGTGGGAAACGAGGTGATGATAGCTGCTTTATTGATGTATTATGAGTAGAGGTGCATTGTAAGAGAGCTGCAAGTCAAAATACTGAAATCGAGCAAGAAAAGAACTAGTTGTACCAAAAGAACAGAACTATCTTTTATGTTAACCTAAATTCTGACCTAGAAGATTAAAATGTTGAACAGTGCTATATGAACAAGAAAGCATGTAAAGAGACTTATTGCAGCAACATAAATGAGCATGGAAAAATGGATCTGAAGCAAGACATTAACCTCTGAATCAACTATAACACTAAAAGTTGCATGGGGAAAGCAAAACTGTGTTTTTAGTGGCAGCAAGCAGATCTCAACCTCAATTCATGATCCCCAAAGGAGGAAAGGAGGTCAGGCTCTGTTGATGACCTTTTTGTATCTTTATCTTACCACTATTTGAGCTACTTCCGCAATTGAAATGGAAATAGCTATGTAAACCAACAAAAGCAACTTATTCTACCCGGGAAAAATGAATCTATCTAACAGAAATTTAATTCATGAACTGAAGCAAAAACATATAAGTACAATGCAAGAGGTGTTGGGCAGCTTGGGTTGGGCCCTAACCCAAGAGCTTCAGCCCTCTGAAAGAAATCAGTGCTGGCTTAGAAAATATGTCATCTCCATTATCAAAATAAAATTCACATTACATAAACTGTTCACAAAAATAAGCTCGAGAATGAGCTAAGCAAGAGCTGCAACAAAAGTGTGAAAATCTAACTAATAACCAACTAAATACTGAGCATCTAAGCCCTCCTATTTATACAACTGGAGCCTCCAACAGCTCTCCTAAAATCAAGGAGGCTCGGCTCCCAAGACTGGAGATAGTCAGCAATTCTTCTTCACTTGCTCCACTGCCCCTTTGATGCATCAATGTGGCTGTTGTGCTCCGAGTTTCCTGAAGGAGGATTCCAGGTAAGGGGTCATAAATGAGGGGAACACCCTCCTACAAATCCTCTCCCTTGTTTTCCTCGAATATTAGATGCCAAATGCTCATTAATCCTTTGACTTTGTCCCAAAATTGACCAAAAATCTGCATAAAGCACACATTAGACTTCATGGCATAATGACTACCCCAGTTCACTCTATTAGCATAAATATAATAAAAAACATGCAATCAACTAATGAGAATGGTGGATTAAGCTGAGTTAGGAGGAAAAATGAGCCCATATAATTACCCATTTCTGAGGCTCATCAACATAACTGGGAGGATATGATAGTTAATTGATGTGGATCCCAGCGATAGGTGGAAACAAGTGTGGGACCACTGGTGGGAGAGAGTGTGAGGACGAGTGATTTTCGGAGGGGGGCATGAGTGGTAAGTGGTAAGTGAGGGGGGGTGTGAAATATTATGAGAGGGACATGTAGCGGTGGGGCCCAGCGAGGAAAAACGCTTTTTCGGACCCCCCCTCACCGATAAAGGGAAACATGGCAAGGGGGCCCAAAAAGGCCTAGGAGCCATTGATATGGGTGGAGTCAATCTAGGCCCTCCAAAGATGGGGGTTGTTTAATTAATATGCGGACTTTGAAAAGGGATGAACCCGACAACCCTTTAAATCTATTTTATAAAATATTACATCTGGAAGAGTTCCTGCATATCGCAATCACAAGCCAGGAGAGACTTCGACAAAGGAGGAACTTTGGCCTATGCGATCGCTGATTTGCAGGATTGGCCCTTTGGTGACATCATTAGTGCCATGTGGCACTTCCTGAGTGGTGACACGTGTCGCCCAAATATGCCCCCGTAAGACCCCTAAAAACACCAAATCTGTGTGCCACGTGTCCTCCGTACTGCCACATCATGCTGACATCAGCTACCATGTGGATTCTTAGGGACATATGATATTCCACCATGTGGCCCCCTAGAGGAGAGAGAAAAGGGCCTGCTTTCCTTTGGTTTTTTGTTGCAATCCTTTGTTAAATGGTCTTCGACCCCTCTTGGTGACTTTACACAATATCAAGACTTTTCCACTTCACAATCTTTTTAACCCTAGTCCCGCCCATAATCATGATATTGCGGGATTTCCGATATTGCGGGAAGTCCGACATGCAGGATCTCCAACTACTGATAAGTCGATATATTGTGCCCAGGATCTCCCACCGTGATAAGCCGATAGATTGTGCCTGGGACCCTCTGATCGCCAATCTACCTTGCTTTGGACCCACCAATCTATGGTGTGCGATATCGGCAATCAACTAATCACATATTTCACTACTTTCCCCTGTCGTTGCTTCATAAAAACCTCAATTACGATTTGTGATGAGCCTGACCCTTAGCCATTTTTCTTTTGTTTTCTAACTTTTGATCTAGGAGTTTGGTTTTGGACTTCCACCTATCGTTGGAAAGATTATTTTGAACACTATCCAATGGAGAGGGTTTGATTTAGCTTTGAGAGCTTCCATGGCTTCAAACTTCACTTCTATTTGGCACTTGGGACAACTGAAAACTCATAATGCAGTGAGTGACAACAGAACTATGCAAGCCAGGGGGAAGGACATGGACATTACCACTTCCCAAACAAGCATCCAAACCAATGTGGACCCACTCCCCTATCCCCACTCTCTAGGACAAACATGTTGTGATATAATCAAAGGAATTTAAAACTACACGCCAGATCAAGGAGACTTATGTTTTGTTCCATTGAGGCAATCTGATTCATTCCTCAACGTGAAGCGAGTTAACATATTTCTAAGTAACCACTTGTTTCCATAAACTATTTGTGAAGATTAAATGGCACCCCCATTTTAGCAGCCAAAGCTTTTGAAAAGATGAATAGGTTTTTCATCCCCCACCCACCCCAGTTTTTGGACAAGGCAATTTACTCCTAGCTAACCCATGCAAAGAGTTCACCTTTCTTCCTTTGCCAGAGAAATCTACAACATATTTGTTGAATTTTATGGAGTATCCCTTTTGGAATCCAAGATAATGACATCCACTATACAGGGATGGCCTCCAAAACGGAGTTAATAAGTGCCAATCTACTAGCCCTAGAAATCCATCGATGATGCCAAATATTTAACATGCTTTCGATTTTAGCTACTAGCCATGTCCAATCTTCTATTTTATAGTTGTTTAGTTTCATTCGAAAGCGAAGGTACTTTAGTCCCTCATCAAATTCCAACTGTCTGTAGAGAAATCTTTGAGTAGCATAGTTTAATTCATATTCAAAAGAATTTGATGTGGATAAAGTGGATTTTTCCTGATTTGTCTCCATCCCTGTAGCCTTGCAGAAATTTTTGATAACATCGAAGAGCACTGATGTATCACTAATAGCCCCACTCAGAAACATGAGAACATCATCAAAAAATAGTAAATGAGATAGGATTATATTTGTCGACATTTTTACACCTTTAAATCTCCCATGATTCATTTCATCTGTCATCAATCTACTCAAGCCTTCCATGACCAATAGGAAAACAAAGGGAGATAATGGGCATCCTTGCCTAAGTCCACGTTTAGCATGGAAAAAAAATTGTAGATGGGTCGTTGATCAGAATGTTATAAAAAACAAATGTTACAATGCACATAATATAATTTATAAAATCGTTATGAAATCCTATTTGAGTCAATAGCATCTGAAGATACAACCAACTTGTCATATCGTATGCTTTAGATAAATCAATTTTAAAAATCATTCCTTTCAATTTCTTTACGTTTATGGAGTGGAGGCCTTCCTGTGCAATACCGATGGCTTCATGGATATGTCAATTTTCCAAAAATGCAAACTTCTCAAATGATATGTGCTAGGATAAGATAGGTTTGATTCTATTAGCAATGATTTTGGCTATGATTTTATATATGAAATTACACAATGATATTGGCCTAAATTCATTAAAGTTAATGATATTGGCCATCTTACCCGTCTCAACAAAATATTTTTCATAGTCTAAAAATATGCCCAAATCATCATCATTTCTTCTAAAAACATCTTCTATCCAGAATTGTAGTGACAATCTCGGAACCCTAACCCAAATTAGACCGACCTCCAATTGTTCACATTCTAGGTCAAATAATGGAGACCATCTCTTCAACATAATAGGATCCATTTCAATTTTTCAAAATTTCGTTAGAACCCACTTCAAATGTTCTGATTTTGTGAAACTAAGCTCGAACCAACCCCTGATCATAGTTACCACAAGTGACATATCATCCAAGACTTGTCCCCAAACCTCCACAATTCATTTATTCAGGCGTGTTGTTGAGTAATTGCGACCCCGAACCCTACCAACGAGGACTCAATCCCCCGGGTCCATGGCCTCGTTCAATTTAATGCCTTCCCCAAGAACCAGTTGTCACTCCCTTTCCTTTACTTTGCTTGATTTATATTTTTCCCCCTTGTCTCAGGTTCTCCTTCCTCTGAAATTCCTAAACCCTTCGACAGATGACCTTCGGTACTGCACACCCTAGCTTCCGACCAACAGTGGTCTACTGCACTGATAGCAATTCCAACGAAACATCCAAAGGTCTGGGCCAAGGAAGAAACCCATAACCCATGTAATGTCGATGTAGCTTTTGCCCTCCTCCCCACTAAAATATCTGGAGGTTGTTGGATCCCCGAAGAAACCTGTCGATCTAGATATTCCAAAACCCCCTTTGTGCCTTTACTATTGAGAATTCCAACTTTCCTTTCCTCCATTGAGCTAGGGTTAATACAAGTTTCCAGAAATTGTAAGGTTGAAGGGGATGGTACCGGTAGATCTAGTGAGATTTGGAAAAAATCCCATGCTTGAGATAACGGGAGTCCATCGCTTTGAAACCCTAACGAGGTTTGTCTAGATGTTGAGACATGGCTTCTATTGCAAAAGACGATGTGTGTCGAATACCTCCTCCGAATGCAACCTAATAGAGACCACCTACAGTGTCGGTGAACCATCTATTCCCATCTATTCCTAGTAGCTCCAAACTAGAAGTCTGATGTGGAGATTTTGTCCAAATTGGCACTGAATCCAACAAATTAGAGGAGTAGTCCACCAACTCCTCATCCATCTCAGCAGCAAAAACCACTCCACTCCAAATCCTCTGGGCTAACTGACAGGCACTTCACGTTTCTCGAATACTATGAATCTCCCTGTACACACTTCAACTGAAAACAACCTCCTCACTATTCCTTGTGACTACAGACCGATGATATATGGGGTGTGCATAGTTTCAATGCTGTAAGGTTGTCCTAAAAATTGGAATCAATTTAAAATGTACTTTACTAGAATCGCATAACCACAAAATAAGAAAGCACTAAGTTTTTAGTTTTGTCACAATAAGTTAGGGCCAATAGTGACTAGACTGCATGCCATCATGGACATACTTGTTTGGTTCTAAATGCCTTGCATAAAAATTGGGGATACCTCGAATCTCCCTCTACTAAGGAGGTCTTCTCCTATATATCAAAATGTCCTTTTCACCCTGAATTTCTATATGGATTATAAGCTCTTTGTTTTGAAATTACATTTTGAATAGTAAAAAGAATCTCTAAGATACATATACCCACATGGAGTCTAACATTTTTGCTAGTTGATAAACATCAAGATTTCGCTTTGCTCTTCCATTCTATCAAATAGATTCAAGTTTTCAAAAAATACAAACGTCTTGTAATTTTTGCATGTTTTTCAAACTTCCATGTGTGACCATTATAGCGGTATACCATAGTGATTTGACAGGTTTACATTTATGAACAAACATGGATCAAGTATAAAAATCCTTTTCCAGTAATAAAATGCCGAACAAACATGGATCAAGTATAAAAATCCTTTTCCAGTAATAAAATGCCAAAAGCCTTCTAGAAGCAAAGGACTAGTACAGTTCTAGTACGTAACCCTTCAAAGTGTTTTATATATTCAGGTATGAAAAGGATGATGACTTGTATAGTTTCAATGGATAACCCCTTAAAGTCTTTTGTTATCTTCTGGCATGAAAAAGATTATTATATTTGTAGACATTAATGATTTCACCCGTGTGTATTTATCAACGAAGACAAGTTGAAGATAAATATCTTTTCGACATAGATGGCCTCAAAAACAAAGTACGAGCATAACTCTCTGTGACAATGGGCATTTCAGATTCAGAGACATGGATGGCTTCCAAAACAATGGATTGGAAAAACCTCTCTGTGCAAAATGGACATTTATATTTTCAGCAGAGATGATAATAAGAAGACAGTCTCATGCATTTTATCAACCCTTGGACTAAATTCACAATTCATGTCCAAGAACATTTAACTTTCACTAAATACACATTTCTTGTCTACGAATACTTTAAACACATTCACTGATGGTAGAATCAAATCACAAAATGTAATTTTACAAGTCATATAGTGTCAAGCCTGCCAATGTAGCCATGATTTTGCCTTTCTAAGTTTGACCCACTGGTTAAAATGGAAACATTTCTAAACTTGCAATATCATGTACACAAAAATGGAGAGTTCTTTAGCATTAATTTTTCCAGCAAAAGAGCCAAAAGTAATCAAATACTCCATAATCATAATCATAACATCCAATTCCATCTACTTAATAAAATGTAATACCCCAATGTAAATTCATCCAATATTATTCATGCCACCAGATTCCTATCTGGAAATTATCAATGGGCTCTGATCTTGGGTAACGTTGCAAGGATTTTTAGGTGCATCATGCTTACTGTATATTGCCTGCAAATCAGGCATCAAGCCCATTCTGTGTCAAGATGTCAATGTTTCAATTATTTGTGGATTACTGAGTATTTTTAGCACCATATCATGATCAATCATATTTCCCTTTTCATTTGATTTTGCTATTGCAACAAAAGCACCAACATCTGCTACAACTGCAGTTATGTAAGGTTCTACTGCAGGTTTAGATATGTCTAAGGACTCCTGTTTTTGCTTATCAACACTAGGAGGGACCATAAAGACAGAGTCGCCACCTTGGGATGATATTCCTGTAGAATTTGGTTGCATTGCTCTCATATTGTGCATAATCCCGATAGAATCATATAAATGTATTATTATTAAGGTTGCCAATCAATTCTTTGTTAGCTACCCTGTGATTTTATAAGTAAAATAAAGAATTTAAATCAGAAAAAGGCAGCATTTTCATAACAACTTAATCATCTCGGGCAAGAATGAGATCTACGACAACTATAATCCCTAGAGCAATAATCAAATAGCAGTGAGATGACTAGCATCACCTACCCAGCGCTTGAAAATCTTGCAAAGGAGGCACTTCATTCAACTCTCCAGTTTCATCTTCTCCTATGGATTCAATGAAATCGTAGGTGTGTCAGAATTGCACCAGTCCTCCTGTGGCTCCAGTGGCTCTATGGGGCTATAAGTAATTCATTGCAGGTCTCATAGAACATTTCATTCATAACTATCCAACCCAAAAACGTAAAAGGCCTAAAAACATCAAAAAATGCAGCTACCTTGGTGGAATAGAAGATGGGCGTGGGTATATGGCCTCCAAATTCCTGACTTCTCATTCACACTGTACTTTAACTTCTAAACTTTCTTCCCCAGCAACTACAAGCCATGAAGGCCGAATGACAAACTACACAAACATTTAAGAAAAGGCTAGTGATAAGATCTCTAATGGAAAGAAAATATTTGAGAAGACCAATCCTAATCGAATGACCTTATTAAGAACAAACATTCACACGACTGTATAAAATGTACTTGATATACATCCATAAATCTTCATAACTGACATTGTTTTAATCTCCTTTATGCATTTTGAATGTTTTAAAATTTATTCCACATATATGATTAACCATTTATTGCTGCATAACAAAACATATGAGTGATAGTTCCAGATCCCATATAAGAGCAAGAAATTATGTTTGCATACCCTGCGGGGGCAACAGCGGGTGGTCACAGGTACAATGGAATATTTCTATATATCATGCTTTGTATAATTGTTTCCAACGTCCCACAACTGATTACCTTCAAATCCAGAGCCATATGCATGCCACAACCGAGATTGTTTTGCTTGTAGATGGTCTTGGTCAGCCAGGCCAAACTGCAATGGGGCATCTTCAAAAAGAAACAGTCTCACCTGAACATGAAAACTTGACATTAATATCTATCTTATTGTTCTGTAAGAAAAATAGAGAGCGGATGCCATAAAGGAACTTAAATCATTCTGCAGCAGACAACGAGTACCCAAACTTAAAAAGAAAACAACAGTCCAAAAAACAGCATATTTAATCCAAAAGTAATGACATCCAGACCTAACTGGATAAAATAAGTGAGAAAACCACTGAAAATAATGTATTGTTATGGGGTGTGCATAGTTTCAATGCCTTAACGTTGTCCTAAAAATTGGAATCAATTTAAAATGTACTTTACTAGAATCGCATAACCACAAAAAAAGAAAGCACTAAGTTTTTAATTTTGTCACAATAAGTCAAGGCCAATAGTGTCCATATTGTATGCCATCCTAGACATACTTGTTTGGTTCTAAATTCCTTGCATAAAAATTTGGGATACCTAGAATCTCCCTCTACTAAGGAGGTCTTCTCCTGTATATCAGAAACGTCTTTTTCACCATGAATGTCTATATAGATTATAAGCTCTTTGTTTTGAAATTGCATTTCGAATAGTAAAAGGAATCTCTAAGATACATATACCCACATGGAGTCTGACATTTTTGTTAGTTGATAAACATCAATGTTTCCCTTTGCTCTTCCATTCTACCAAATAGATTCAACTTTTCAAAAAATACAGACATCTTGTAATTTTTGCATGTTTTTCAGACTTCCATGTGTGACCATTATAGCGGCATACCATAGTGATTTCACAGGTTTACATTTATGAACAAACATGGATAAAGTATAAAAATTCTTTTCCAGTAATAAAATGCCAGAACGATTCTGGAAGCAAAGGACTTGTACAGTTTCAGTGGGTAACCCTTCAAAGTGTTTTATATCTTCAGGTAAGAAAAGGATGATGACTTGTACAGTTTCAGTGGATAACCCTTTAAAGTCTTTTGTTATCTTCTGGCATGAAAAAGATTATTATATTTGTAGACATTAATGATTTCACCCGTGTCTATTTATCAATGAAGACAAGTTGAAGATAAATACCTTTTCGACATAGATGGCTTCAGAAACAAAGTACGAGAAGGACTCTCTGTGACAATGGGCATTTAAGATTCAGAGACATGGATGGCTTCCAAAACAAAGTATTGGAAAAACCTATCTGTGAAAAATGGACATTTATATTTTCAGGGGAGATGATAATAAGAAGACAAAGTCTCATGCATTTTATCAACCCTCCGACTAAATTCACAATTCATGTCCAAGAACACTTAACTTTCACTGAATACACATTTCTTGACTACGAATACTTTAAAGACATTCACTAATGGCATAATCAAATCAAAAAATGTAATTTTATAAGTCATATAATGCCAAGCCTGCCAATGTAGCCATGATTTTTTCTTTCTAAGTTTGACCCACCGGTTAAAATGGAAACATTTCTAAACTTGCAATATCATGTACACAAAAATGGAGAGTTCTATAGCATTAATTTTTCCAGCAAAAGAGCCCAAAGTAATCAAATACTTCATGATCATAATGATAACATCCAGTGCCATCTACTTAATGTAATACCCCAAGTGTAAATGCATCCAATATTATTCATGCCACCATATTCCTGTCTAGAAATTATCAATGGGCTCTGATCTTGGGCAACATTGCAAGGATTTTTAGGTGCATCATGCTTACTGTCAATTGCCTGCAAATTAGGCATCAAGTCCATTTGAATATTATTATTTCTTCTGTGTAAAGATGTCAATATTTCAATTATTTGTGGATTACTGAGTATTTTTAGCACCATATCATGATCAATCATGTTTCCCTTTTCATTTTATTTTTCTATTGCAACAAAAGCAGCAGCATCTGTTGCAGTCATGTCAGGTTTCGCTGCAGGTTTAGATATGGATAAGGACTCCTGTTTTCGTTGATCAACACTAGGAGGGACCATAGAGACAGAGTCACCACTTGGGATGATATTCCTGTAGAATTTGGTTGCATTGCTTTCATATTGTGCATAATCCCAATAGAATCATATAAATCTATTCCTGTTAAGGTTGCCAATCAATTCTTCGTTAGCTACCTTGTGATTTTACAAGTAAAATAAAGAATTTAAGTAAGAAAAAGGAAGCATTTTCATAACAGCTTAATCATCTCGGGAAACAATTAGATATATGACAACTATAATCCCTAGAGAAATAATCAAATAGCAGTGAGATGACTAGCATCACCTACCCAACTCTTGAAAATCTTACAAAGGAGGCACTTCATTCAACTCTCCAGTTTCATCTTCTTCTATGGGATTCAATGGAATCGTAGGTGTATCAGAATCGCACCAGTCCTCTTGTGGCTCCAGTGGCTCTATGGGGCTGCAAGTAATTCATTGCAAGTCTCATAGAACATTTCATTCATAGCTATCCAACCCAAAAACATAAAAGGCCTAAAAACATAAAAAAATGCAGCTACCTTGGTGGAATAGAAGATGGACGTGGGTATTGCCTCCAAATTCCTAACTTCTCATTCACACTGTACTTTAACTTCTAAACTTTCACCCCCAGCAACTACTCGCCATGAAGGACTAATGACAAACTACACAAACATTTAAAAAAAGGCTAGTGACAAGATATCTAATGGAAAGAAAATATTTGAGAAGACCAATCATAATCAAATGACCTTATTAAGAAAAAAACATTCACATGACTGTATAAGATGTACTTGATAGACATCCAGAAATCTTCATAATTGCCATTGTTTTAATCTGCTTTATGCATTTTGAATGTTTTAAAAAAATTTCCACACATATGATTAACCATTTATTGTTGCATAATAGAATATATGAGTGATAGTTCCAGATCCCATATAAGAGCAAGAAATTATGTTTGCATACCCTGGGGGGGAACACCAGGTGGTCACAGGTACAATGGAATCTTCCTGTATATTGTGCTTTGTATAATTGTTTCCAACGCCCTGCAACTGATTAACTTCAAATCCAGAGCCATATGCATGCCACAACTGAGATTGTTTTGCTTGTAGATGGTCTTGGTCAGCCAGGCCAGACTACAATGGGGCATATTTAGCAAGAAACAGTCTCACCTGAAAATGAAAACTTGACATCAATATCTATCTTATTGGTCTGTAAGAAAAATAGAGACCTGATGCCATAAAGGAACCTGAATCATTCTGCAGCAGACAATTAGTACCAAAACTTAAAAAGAAAAAAACAGTCCAAAAAACAACATATTTAATCCAAAAGTAATGACATCCAGACCTAACTGGATAAAATAAGTGAGAGATATGGATAAAATAAGTGAGAAACCAACTGAAAATAATGTATTGTTATGGGGTGTGCATAGTTTCAATGCCGTAAGGTTGCCCTAAAAATTAGAATCAATTTAAAATGTACTTTACTAGAATCGCATAACCACAAAATAAGAAAGCACTAAGTTTTTAGTTTTGTCACGATAAGTCAGGGCCAATAGTGTCCAGACTCCATATGGTGTATAAAGAACAAAATAAATTCTAATTTAGAATAAGTCAAAGCTGTCATGAAGTGGCATAAGCTACAAATTGTTTATTGGTCCAGCAAAATCTTCACGCATCAAAGAAACATTGTAATAGCTACTAGAAGCTGCAAAAGTCAGGTTTCTGACATATTTCTGGATGAGTTGTATGGATAAGATAAAGCTGAGTTTGGATACAAAGGTTCAAAATATGCTAAATTCAACTTAGAGAATTCAAAAATTGAAGTAGCCAAACACAGTAACAAAGCAAAGAGCAATGACAAATTCTTTTGATTATCATTTTTGCCAATTAGATGCAATAGATCAGAAGTTGCATTCCCTTCTTGATACAAGTGTACAGTAATAGTACATATGATGATCAACAATATATAGAATTGCTTTGGATTTGATTATCCTTAGAGCATTTACCACATCTTAATTTACTTCAATTTAAATATCAATGTCAACCAATTGGGGAATGATAATGTATAAAGTGAACATTGGGAGTGCCAAAGCATCTCCAGGAGAACTGCAGTGGAACAAAAACAAATGGAAACATCAGTAGTTCCAGAAACAGCTCTAAGTCCTAAACAAAATCCGGAAGAGTGCAAGAGAAGAAGGCTTTAAAGAAGATAGGATCAAGAACTACATAACCTAAGAAAAAAATGGGTGAGGATTTGAAGAGTACCCAGGAAGAAAGCTTTAACCAAAAATGTCGTCAATTAGCAGATCTCCAATACCCAAAAGCAAGAAGAAGTTGGTAATAATATTGCTGTTGACAATAAGTTGGTTGCTCTAGCATCTGCACTGTCTGACTGACCTTGTAATAGAGATTTGGTCATGAGGCCTCTTGTAGTCAGAACTACCTCGAGAATGGAAGTTAGAGGTAATGATTATGAATATAGTAAGGCTGCAAATAAGAGGTATTGAATCCAGAAATGGAGCTAGAGGGATTTGCAATCTACCTGGTAACTGTAATTCTGGCATACATATTCCTATCGTAGAAAGGCATCAAAAGAAAAAATAGATGAACGAGTTTGAGAGAGTCACAAACTTACCAGCCATTCTTTATGGCCTTGATAACCTTCCGGGTTGATTTTTTTCACAGCAATAACAATGCCCATACTAGGCCTGGAGACCCCAATCCATGCTCATCAATCCAGCCCTTGAACACCGACCCAAATCCACCCTCACCCAAAAGGCTGTTGGGACGGAAATTTCTTGTTGCACTTCTGAGCTCATTGAAAGTGAAAACTTTCAAATTGGGTTGAGTTTTTTCACAGCAATAACAATGCCCATACTAGGCCTGGAGACCCCCAATCCATGCTCATCAATCCAGCCCTTGAACACCGACCCAAATCACCCTCACCCAAAAGGCTGTTGGGACGGAAATTTCTTGTTGCACTTCTGAGCTCATTGAAAGTGAAAACCTTCAAATTTGATGAAGAGAGGATCTCCCCTTCAGAGTTGGGAGTAGATGGGAAACTCTCATAATTCAAGAATCTCAGAGCTTCATTGTTAAGTGTACAATAGCGAAAAATTGAATGAGTTTAGAAACAACTACCTGTGAACTGACCCTGGCCTTTTCCCTTACAGTGATGTTTGGGTTTGCGCTCCAGATTTAGGTGCCTTTGCATGAAGAGTAAAATCGATGGAAGGAGTAAATTTGCAGATTTGCTGTGATGGGATGTCAAACATAAGGACCCTTTCGATTCTGGAGATCAGTTATCAGATAATAACTTCCACCTAACATCATCTAAAGGCCGAAAACATTCTAATCTCCTAACATATAGAATCGACGGTTTACAAATTTACATGTCGTTAGGGGAGTTGTTTTCATAGAGAAACGCCTTATGGCATAAATATAGTATAGTTCAATGTTAGTATAGAAAGGGTGGGATATTGGGAAATTTAGTGTTAAAGTATCAATTTTAATATTAAATGCAGGGGTAAGAAATTTGTCTAACAATGGTAATTATTCAGGGGTTTCCCGATACGGGCTCTTTACATGGTTTCTGTGTCTAAATGTGTGTTGTTTGGGGAGAAATTTCATGTTTATTTTTATTGGGTTGATCTCTATCTTCACTTTCAAACTGATTTTCTAGATTTCGATTTGGTTCTTAGAGAAATTGAGTGGTATCGGGTTCTAAATTGGGTTTCCTTCCCTTGGTGTGTTGTTCAACCCTGTTTTCAAAGTTTTCATAGATTGTGAATAGATGGATTAAAATTTTCATGGTCAAACCCAAATTTCATATGCAGGACTAAGATTGTAAATTTTCATTTGAATTCATTGTTATGCGAAGTTCCACATGGGTTAAGTCGTGCAAAAGACACATGGGTTAAGTCGTGCAAAAGACAAAGGACATCATATTCTATCTATAAATTGGGAGGATTCTGGGAAGCACTTGTATTTTCAATCAAAAGTTGGTATATAGAACCAAGATTTAGAAATGCGAAATCCTTTAGAATTCGGGCAGCCTATCCGGATCCTTTCGCTGGTTAAGCTAGGATCTCTAAAACAAATTTGGTATCAAAGTAATTTACAGATTCTTTAAACAATCCTTGTAGGTAGCTAGCAGACAGACAGGTCTCATGGACCGATGTGATTTTCCAGGAACTCTAGAGAGTATTGCATCAAGACCAGGAAATGAGATATATAAATAGAAAAACTATTCAAGTTGACTCTGCTAAATTGGCACATATAGTGCAAGCAGGGAATGATCCATGCCAATAGAGTGGTTAATTTAGTCAATCCTACTAAACTGACAGATATAGTGCAAGACTATTTAATCAATATAAATAATATCTTTGATCAACTAAAGCAGAGGGCAGAGTTTAGTCTACATATGGTAGGCTACGCAATCTCACCATAAATGAGAGTGTGGAATCTTCAGCATTGCTTCCAACAACAATAAAACAGAGAATTCACGTCAAGTTTTGGTCATGAAGGGAAAATTTGTTCAACCCAAATGGAGATTGAAGGACAAAATCTGAATGGACAAAATCTCTCTCATTCAGATAAAGAAGGATAAAGTGCACTTGATTACAAAACAATGTATTTTAGAATTGTCTGCTAGGGAATATATGTAAAATATATCACTGGTCAGCTCCTCTTTTTTCTGGAATGAATATATATACAAAACCAGCACAACCGGTGGCTATAGGAGTTTATACATTTTCAAAAAATGACGAGATTTATAATACCATTTACGTTTTACTATTTACTATTTGATGACATCAAGTATATCCATTACAATAGAGCTCTTTTAAAAATTTATACTCATACAAATGATGAACAATGAATTGCCAAATTTATTTTTTTGCAAAATTCGGTATAAATATTTAACCAAAAACCTGCCTATCCATGCTAATATATATTTACGCTTATAGATATTTTAATTATTAAGTTAAATAAAATTAAAGTGACAGATGATATTGTTCATATACTATATAATTGGATAAATTGTATTTTTTTTAAATTTGGCAACAAATATAAAAATATAGTTCAGGTTATTAAAAATTTTTTATTATATATATATATAATTGCATTTTCTACAATTTAGTAAATAATATATAAATATATTATGTTTTTAGAAGCTTTGAAAACATTTGATTTTGAAGATTAAATACAATCTAAATTATGATTTTAAAAAAATTATTGGATTTGGCACATATATACTAAACAAACCAAAATAGGTAGATGATAAATGCTATTATCAATTTAAATAGGCCTAAAAGTTTAGGCCATGATACATCTCACATATCCAGGTTAAAAAATAAAAATAAAAAAAATTAAATTATGGCTTTATTTTAAATTTATTAGCATTATTATTAATTATAAAAAGAAGTAATATATGAATTAAACATATACATCTTTAAGGAAACACGTAACAAGAAAAACATACTAAACTAACAATAAGCAATACAAATTTAATGTGACTTGTGGGATGCCTTTTTTAATTAAAATGCAAAGGAAAAAAAACATAAGCACTTTTGAGATAAATCTCAACCCTTTATCTTGAATACTAATACAAATATTACATGGAGGTTAATGCCCTACCATCCACCTAATAATTATTGATAACTTAATTAAATTTTTTGAAACCTACCTATACATGTAATTACATTTTACACCTTTCTAACTTTATATATAATAGGCCAAGCAAAGATGTTACAAGTATAAATACAATTGGAACAAGGTGGATTATATCACAAAATTCTTGACTATAGGAATGCAATTAATTGTGCTTTCTTGACTACAGGAATGCAATTAATTGTGCTTTCCGCATAGGTTAGTTGTAATTAGTTTGAGGTTTCCTCTACAAAACTTAGATCTTCTAGAAATAGAAATGTATGAGGAGAATACACGAGTAGTGAGCTGGAAAATATCATAATTGTGCATGAAACTTATTCATGAATTGTATTCACTCAACCCACATGCCTTGAACTATGTTTTTAATCTCCTCAAGAGTCTATAACAAGGGAGCCAAAACTAAGAGTTCAAAGTCTAGATAAAATGCATCGTTATACTATCAAATTGGAGTAAGAGTGCTTGTTTTATATTTTGTTTTAGTTGTTCAGTTTTGGGAATCAACATTAGTGTGATCAAAACATAGGCGAGAGCCACCTTGGGTAGTTTACATGATATCACTCTAGAATTTATCTTTGTCACCACTTCCTTTCTATAAATATTGATATACACTCTACATATTTCTCCAATCAAAATATATATGTTTATGAATTTATATTGAAATTTTAGTGGGATTTTGTTGATCTAATTAAGATTGAGATATTTGCTTAGGGATTTATTCATGCAAATATTATATTTATTGTTTTATGAAAGAATGACAATGTTTTTTTATTGTATGATCATGTAGGATATTAATGAAGTAACATGGTTGGAACTAGATCCAGTGAGAACCATGGGACATTAGACAACCAACATGATTCGAGTATGTCCATTTCTTCCTTCCTTCATTTACTCTTGAAATCTTACTTGTGGAGGCTAATTATCTTCATGATTCAAAGCCCTTATTTATTTAGTCGGGTTTGGATCCTAGTTCCTGACAGAGGGTGTGGGGCAACTCCCCAACCCACCCAACCCACCCCACTCCACACATTTTAATCACGATGTAGTCCAGAGAGAGTAGAGATAATAATTTGGAGCTCCATTTGGAGAGGGTTCGAGGGTAGCACCCCTGAAGTGATTTTTTTGGAAAGTTGCCTTATAAAACATTGTAATTTTATAGTTAATCTAGATTGTTCATCATTAGATTGTATATCTAACAATAGAAGTTATACAAGGATATTTTTTCCTTAGAAAGTGGACCCCTTTTTATGAGGGAATTGCATTGCAGTTGTGTAGTATTGAAAGATAATTGTAATTTAGAGATATGACATCATGAGAGAATGAAGAGACAATTGTAGTGGACGTGTTTCAGGTTGTATCCCTTCATTTTGTTAGACAAAATAAAAGGAAGGATTGGTTTTTTCTCCATGGACATAGCCCAAATCAAGCAAACCACATATATTGATGTTTCCGTTGTATTGTGTCATTCTATTTTTTATTTTTTCATTCATTTGGATTTTATTACTCTATGATCTTATTCTTAACAACTAGCATCAAAGGCAAAGGATTAACTGACTTATAAAACTCCTTTATAAGGAGGGTTCCTAGTTCAAGTGGGAGTAATAGTGGAGGAATATTTTAGGATCAAGAAAGTTAAGGGACAACACTACTAGCTATGGAAGATTGTAATATTCAAAATTGAATTTTACAACAATAAACAAAGACACAAATAAGGAAGATGCAATGATAAACAAATTCCAGGCATACACATAAAAAACACACAAGAAAATGTGCCAACAATTGAGCCATTTTATTAATGCAGAAGTCTAAGTACATGAATGACAAGGAATGGTAAAACTTGGGCCTACTATTCTAGTTAGGCAAAACCCAGGTGATACAACCCATCTTAGGAACAATTATAGGGTCCAAACTGAACTGTGAACTGCCCCAGTAATTCTACTACTGGCTATTGAATGGAACTGATGATTCTGCTCTTTAAAATGCCTAGAATGAGCTGAAACTTTATAGACGAATTCCTCACAAGAAACATAGAAAATTCTAGAAATTGTTTGGGTTAAAAACAACATCACTTGGGACCCCTAAAGAGTGTGAATTTCCCTCTATCAAAAATCATGCCCTACTGGGAAATGTTCTATTGAATACATGTTGAATCCACCCCAGGAAGCCTCCTCGAACTCCTGAAAATATCCTCCGAGAAATACCTCCCATCTTTGGCTCTTATCTCTCCTCGATTTTCCTCTAAACCCTTGTGAATTCACCTCCAGGAACTTTTGCACACTTGCTGGGAAAGAATAGATTTTGTCTCCAACGATTCCCTCTGAATCACCCCTTAGAATTAACAAGGAAATCACCTTGTTGGTGACTAGATTATCTGCAAAATACCTGGCCCAAATTTTGACTCTTGCTGGTTCTTCTTAGTCCCACGAAATTCTCCTCGAATGGACTCCTCTCTTCTCTCTTAAGGTGACACTCGAAGTTCACTGAAGGTAGAGCGGAATTCTCGATCAAGAAATCCCTGTACTAAACAGCAAGGGTTTTCTTGGCTAGCAGCTCAAGAGAACTAGTGATTAAATTTAAAATGATCCAAGATATCCCAAATGAGAGCCTCCTTGCTCTATTTATAATTGTTGGCCTCTCTCTCCCTTAGTGCCCCCCACTCTCCAGTAGTTCACCCCTTTTCCTTTTCTCTCTCTAGCTCCACAAGTGCACATTTCCTTTTTATCTCTCTCTTATGGCCCCCACCCGCCAATGAGATACAATATTTCCTCTTCACCTAAGCTCCTCAAGCCAAAATCATCTCCAAAACTCGAACTACAAAATTGTGCTATGCCTAACACCTCCCTAATAAATTTCATTAATCTCCTCAAATGAAAAATAAAAGTTGGGGATATTATAGTCCTCCTCGCCAAAAATTGTTTATCCTAAAGCAATGACTAAACAAGCACCCTCTCTAGTTGCTAATCCCCACTGTCAGTGCTAACTATGCTAGGGTCCCAGAATCACCACTGGATCGTCCCTGACATATGCATTGTCCTCTCTTGAAGGAATCCCTCCATTAGGGGACTTTTGAGGTCTAAAATGGGCCTCATAAGAAAAATGTACAACCAAAATAAACTTTATAAGAACCAATAGGATTCAAGATGATGATGTCAACCATGGGGGATGATTAACCATTTTTTAAGTAACAAAGTAAAAAGATTAAAAAATAATAAAATAATAAAACTACTTTTTCAACTTGTATTTTCAATTTATCTCCCTAAGGTTTTACTCAAATTTTGAGCGGGAGTACTCGTTGGATGCAAAATTTAATTCCTCATCTAAAAAGTACCCATGTTGCATACTTTCGATGGACCCTCCTACACGAAAAATGATAAAAACATGAAAAACATGATTGCAATCATGTTTTTCATGTATTTGTTAGTTTTCATGTAGCAGGGCTTATCGAAAATATGAAACATGGGTACCCCTTGGATGAGGAATCAAAATATGCATCCAGCGAGTGTTTCCACTCACAATTTGAGTAAATCCATAGGGAGATAAGTTGAAAAAATAGTTTTTCTTTTTTCCCTCTAAAATTTGATGATATCATCTAATCTTATTTTATTATTTCCACTATTATTTTATAATTTCCTTAGGAGGCCCATTTTATACCTCAAAAATCCCCTAATGAATACCAAGATACCAATCCATCTTGTCCAACATTAATCTCCCCTTGCTCCCCTCACATTCCTACTAGGTATATGTACCAGAAACCCTTTGCATACTATCAATGAGTATGACATCATGATAATGTAGCACTTTTCCCAACCCCTCATGAAGCTTCCCTACCAAGTAGTCCATCTCATACACTCCACGGGTAAAATCCTAAACACACTGTTGGGTTGTGTTATATTCTTTCCACATAGTTAATAGGGGGTTTGAGGAGTACCCGTAACCCCACTTTATGGGTTTGAGGGGTACCCGTAAACCCACTTTATGGACCCTATGTTAAGTTGGGCGGACCCACCTATGGTTTTGTGCATGATTTTCGCACATGTTTTTTGGACACGATGTTTTTCGGTCCATGGTTTTGGACGCGATGGTTTTCGGTCCATGGTATTGGATGCTTCAGCATGTATAAATATGTATTGTAACATTGAAAGGAATATAATGAAAAATCAAGCTGGTAGTCCCGGTTTTGGGATCCAGGGGAAATCTCTGTGCATATGTGTTTTTATGTGTTATGCTCTCGCATTGTTTATTTTTCTGTTATTTAGAATTCGTATGCAGGTAATTTCTGTACGGGGTTAAAACCTACACACACCACCCAATCCCCGTGGAGATAAAGTCTTGCTCGCATGAGCTTCTGTTGATATTTTCCTGCTAACCAACTTGCCATTTTGATCAAGTCCCCCACGCTATTGACGAATAACTAAATCCAAATGTAAGATCTGAATGATCTCCCCCTGTAGTAGCCAGCTCAACCCTAAGGATAACTGAGTTGTCAATCACTGTGATGCCTGTATCACATGCTAGTCACAAAAGGGTACCACAATGTTGTCATTGTTATGATCTGACTCTAATAGATTTCTCATCGAGCCAACACTCATTAGAGAAATTTTGAGGTCTAAAATGGGCCTACCAAGGAATATTATAAAGTAACAGTGAAAATAATAAAATAAGATTAGATTACATCATCATATTTTAGAAGGAAAAAAAAAAAAACTACATTTTCAACTTATCTCCCTATTGTTTTACTCAAATTTTGAGCAAGAGAATTCGTTGGATGTGGAATTTAATTCCTCATCCAAGGAGTACCCATGTTGCATACTTTTGATGGACCCCGCTACATGAAAAATGAGAAATACATGAAAAGCATTATCGCAATCACAATTTTCATGTATCTCTCATTTTTCGTGTATTAGGGTTCCATCACAAGTATGCAACATGGGTACTCCTTGAATGATGAATTAAATTATGCATCCAACAGGTGTGCCCACTTGAAAGTTGAGTAAAATCGTAGGGAGATAAGTTGAAAATACGAGTTGAAAAGTAGTTTTTTATTCTTTTTTTTAATATTTTTAATTTTTTACTCCAAAAATGGTGAATCATCCCCCATGGTTGACATCATCATCTTAAATCCTATTGGTTCTTATAAAGTTCATTTTGGTTGTACATTTTTGTTTTGAGGCCCATTTTAGACCTCAAAAATTTTCTAATGGTATCCTCCTCTTCTGAAACATGGTAGGGACATATCAATGAAGGCCAAGCTCATCTGCCTAGGTATCTCCATGATGCCACTACCTATCCATCGCTAATCCCGATCCTGAGAAATAACTGATAAAACTTGCCTCGCCATACAATGGAGGCCTCAACGATATCCCATATGTCAACCCCCAAGTGAAATAGATCACCCTCCGACATGACCCTGCTTATGACGAAATGGAGTGATCTGTCAACCAAATGAAACCTTGGATCCCATAACCAGATCCACTACGACATAGTCTGAATGATTGTTGGAACCCTCCCATTCCACATTGTTATTAGAAAATCTAGTGTCCACTCGGAGCTTCTAGTCCCACTAAGACTGGTAGCTATCTTAGAAACAAACAAACTAAAACTACTTTCGCTTTCCTTTATGAGAAGTAGATAAGAGGGGAACAAAGGACACCAACCTCAGTCTTGCGCTTGATTCCTTGCTTGGTTCCTCTCCTTTCTGATAGATTTTTGCCACTTCTTCTTCTTCTACCCAGCTTCAAAGAGCACCTGTGAAATCAAAGCAGCAGAATACTATCGAAGAACAGAGATCTACAATCATAAGCAATACAGGACCAGATACGTATTGACCACACAAATGCATATATCATCTAACATACAAGAATGTGGAGGAAAACTTGAATAGCTTTATTAATATCAAGAATAGAAAAGAGGATTACAACCAATTGTTCTGACCCAGCATCATTCTCCAGCAAGAAATCCCTTCTTCACCTCATGTAAAGCTTAGATCACCCAACACTATGATGTTGCACCAGGAAACCAATAGCATTTCCTTACAAGATACAAGATTCCAGCCTCTGGATCTCT